>VXAY01003123.1:526552-547906 GCA_013399855.1 Oxyruncus cristatus | reverse complement strand
CCCCCCCCATCACTGTGTTGCTCCTAATCGGAGGAGACAGGGAGAGAGTTAAAATGCAGGAACCAATCGCTTGGATGGTGATGTAATGCTGGAACTGCAGGGTTGTTAAGTAATGTGAGAGGAAGGGGGTCAGGGTTGCAAAGCATTTACCTGCTGTCAAGGGGCTTTAAGTTTATTATCAATTGCAGTGACTGTAACTGGCTTCAGACTGCACTCTCTAATTATTCACAGACTCCCCTTTTTTATCTTTTATTATTAAAAGTAAAACTATATTACGGTATTTTAAAAAAGTGATATTATCACAGCTGCAAATTATTTTCCACCAGGGTTTTTTGATATTTTTTAAATGGCTTGAAACTGGATGTCTCTTTCACAAAAAGCCCGGAGAGAGCAAAACGAAAAGAGAAAGGCAAAAAGGGGTGGTTCTTCGAGCGTGGCTGGCGAATTTGAAACTGTATGAAGAAAGCAGTTCAGCCTCTGCCTAGCAGAGCGAGTAAAAGCTCCCACTGTTGGAAATCCGCTGTAGAAAATAAAGCATTTAAGGGAGGCACTTAGCAGAGCTCATCCCAACGAGCTTCAGCTTCTTTAGCTCACCCCGTGCTTGTGGCTGGTTTGGTGGGTGGCTGTCCTGCCGTTGCTGGGACCGCACAGGTCCTGACTCTGCACAGCAGATCCCTTCCTGTCACGGTTCTGCTCTCTAGAACGACCTGGGAGTTAGTGGACCTGCCTGCATGGGTTTCCTTTGCAGGACAGAGCACTGTGCTTGTCTTAGTAAGTCTGTCTCCCTACAGACCTTTCTGTCTTTCTTCCACATAACTAACAGTCTCTAGGTCTGGCAGGATGGGAGAAAAGGTACCTCTTTTCCTGAGTTCACTGTGAGTATATTACCCTCAGCATGGGCCACAGAGTTTAACACTGACTAAGCCCCTGCTTGTGCGTTGCTTGTGTTTAGATGTGGGATGAATGCGAGATATCAGGTGTGTGTTGGTGTCCTGAGGATACCCATTCTGCTTAGAGGAACTCTGCATGAGTTTTCTGTGTCAAGAGCTGTCTGCTCTTAAGATACGGCTCTTGCAAGTGTCCCTTTGAAAGGGAATTTCTGTCTCAGATGGTGTCCACTTGATCAGCAGTAGACTACAGATTTGCTTTGCTAACTAAAGACAGCCCTAACCATGCTCTTAAGGGTTTGGTGACTTTTTTTTTTTTTTATAACCTGGATACTGGGGACTGACTGAACGAAATAACAAACAGCGTTGTTCTGTGGTGGTGGCAAAACCTCTCCATCTCTTTCTGAACAAGACAGGAGCCCCAGCCAGCTCTTGCCTTCCCTTTGCTCCAGTAGCCCCCTGCAAAGCCGTCTTATGTCGAGCTGTTATGTCCCTCCACTTTATTCACAGCTTTTCCCTAAGTGCCCTGATTTCCAAGCTCCTCAGTCAACTGCTAAAGCACAAACAATTGCACATGTGCCAAACTTTCATCATATGAGAGCCTAACGTAAGGCCGCACCCGACTCTGGCCCACGTTGCAGTGCAGATACACCATATGGATTGGATTGCGCAGTGCTCTGTTGAGGATGTGTGGGTTGTCGAGGGAGCTGGGCTGCTGCAGGAGTTCCCGTAGGATTTCTGACTCATACTTTCTCCTAGAAATGTTGGGAAGTGCAGCTCCATGGACCATCAGAATAAAGCATAGTAGATTCTTCCCTGCTTTTCTGCCCGCTTCAGGTGCTGGGGTGGGCTTGTCTTCACTCTTTCCCTTCCTGCCTTTTCTGGCTGGAGACTGTGCAGGAAAAATCCATCAGTGCTGTCTTAGGATAGTGTCTAGCCCCACGGGCAAAGTGCTGGGCAGCGGATAACAGACTGTCACACTCCATCTTTGCCTATGCAGAAATGTATCCTTGCTATTTCTTTTATAAAATCACATGTAAAATATGCTGTGTGGTATGGCCTGAAAGTCTTTGGATATTGGATTGCATTCCATGGGGGATCAGAGTATGACTTGTCTGGTACTTGCTTTTAACATTTCACCTGTCTGGAAAGGCAGCAAAGGAGAATGTCATGGTGCTCTAGTCAGTGTGGACTGACTGATGACCCTGCCTTGTACTCACAACTTTCAACTCGCAATTGTTGATTCAGGCTCAGTGAAGTTAGACAGAGGGTGTTAAGATTTAAATCCTTCTTGCCTTTCAGAAATGCGCTGCAACTCTAAAGTACAATTTACTGCTGCTACTTCACTAATTTCAACACAGCACCACAGGAAAAATAGAAAAAAGGCTTCTTTCAAAAAGTTGCAGTTCTGAATTCCATATGCATACACACAGGTGTGTGTATGTATGTATGTATGTATGTTGGTTGTTGAAGGAATGAAACACATAATTCAGGAAGTATAACTGTCCAGATGAGAGCCAAACAGCTCTGGTTATGCTCGACAGGTGCTTTTGAAATGCACATTCATCTTGGACAACAAAAAAAAGAAAGTAGCTGCCCATTTTGGATTCCTCTCCTGCTAGCTGCTCAGCTTACCTGGGAACCAGTGTGCAGGTTTGCCAGTAGACTTGAAGCTTCATGGTAGAGATCAGCAGCTCTGACAGTCAAGTTCTACATGCCTAAAAAGCTGGGTCTTCTGGCAAGAGGATTTTCTTATTGCAGGATGATATCTTCAGGGACCTAATTTTTAAACAGCAGCCAAGTGAAATGTTAACAGCACTCCGAAAATGAGCATCAGAAGACATATTCAGAAGCACATGTAACCTGTCAAACAAACCAGAGGCCAAACACAGCAGAGCTGGGGAGTGATGTTTGCACTGGAGTGCCGACTGTGCATGATCGGCCTGTGAAAAAAGGCAATCTGCTCTGAGCAGAGCCCGGCTGGATGAGTCCCAGTAAATTTTCCCCACCAAGATCCCAAGTAACATTTCCGCCTGCATCACTGAATGTGTGCATTGGCACAATATCTGCTCTATAAGCTGTGTGATTTTAAGCCATAATTTGGTGCTCCTTAGCTGGTCTCTGCATGCACAAAAGAACTGGCTTTGTACTTGCGGTACAAAAGCAAGAGGTAAAAATCAGACAGCTTGTTTTTATTTCACTGAATGTGATCCCTCTGCCCCTGTATTCCACAGTTTTCCTAGGTCTACAGTGAGACTATTTCCCTTAAACGTTTTTGGAAGACTTGGTTGAAGACTTTGTGAAGCCCAGTGAACTTTTCAGAGCTGGTGTCATGAGTGCTGGGGTCAGAGCAGGTCAGGTGTTGGACAGAGGTGGTGGCAGGGCTCGCCTCACATCACATTTTGGACACAGAGGGAAGGAAGACCAAGTTGTTTGCTACACTTGGGTGAGGGTGCTGGGGCAAAAGCAGGCCTCCTGTGCCCTTCCCCATCTCTTTCTACTCTCACCTTCCACCCTCTTTTGTTCGTCTTGCACATGCCTGGGCCACGTTCAGCACAAACAGTTGAGATCAGCTTTGCTGAAAATTACACTTCAGATCAAAATATGAGTTAGGTTACTCCAGTGTGAAGTGAATGCTGGGTCTTCCTCTGCAGCTACAGATAAACCAGATAGGAAGGTAATTACATCTCATTCCTATCTGACTCTCTTATTTGCCATAATCTCTTTTAATCCCTTTGATACTCATCATAATAATGTTAATCTTAATGAACTCATTTGGTATTAATGCGGATATGATTTGTAAGTTCAGAGCAGGCTTGCCATTCTTGTTTAGTGTTCATTAATATCCACTTAACTGTGTTTATGCTCTCTTTCTCTTGCAAATGGACTTCCCGTATCTTTGTCTTCCACCTAGATGATGTGGCAATTCCCATAGTGGAACTCTCTTTCCACACTCAGGTTTGTATTTCCTTTCTATTCTTCTTCCTACTTACAAGATCCCAGAGCAAAGAGCTGTTGGAAACACTGCGTCCATCTGCTAGTGGCTTTCTGTACCACATCGCTTAGTCATTTCTTCTACTTTCAATATCAAAATTGAAGGAACCCTTATCCTCTTATTTCTCATTCATGTGGCATTATTTCTTAGATTGCCTCAGAGGTATTACCTTACCATAGCCCTCTTTTTATTGTCTCAGAGGATGGACAAGTAAGAGACACAATCCCTAATCCTGGCAAAGAGACAAGTTATTCGTTGTTTACTACCATACTCTCCCTGAGCACACTGTTTATGGGTGGGGTACTTTGCCCAAACATTTTCCAATGTGACCAGCCAATTTTCTTGAGTGAGGACTACATTTGGATGTTGAAGATGATCCAAAGCAGTGAATGGGAGTGCTGCTTTGATGGGGTCTGGATAAAATCCATGGAACTATGCTCTTTTCAGTCCTTTGAGCACCCCCGTATTTTTCAACATCTCTAGCTTTGGAATGTGCCCTCTTGAAAAGCTACTTGTTCAGCCACAGTGAACCCAGAGACTGATGAACCTTGGATCTCTATTAATGTGTGATTTCCTCTCTACGTGGGTGCTTGTGTTTGTTTTTAAACGTGGCATGGAATTTCTGTGTTGTAGTGCTTGCCATCCTCCCTCTCCACTTCCTCCAAATACATTTTTAAAGCCTTGATTGTCAAATAGCATGAATTATTTTTTAGTTCTCATGGCACACATTTTGCTTTTTAGGTCTTTTGAATCCTAACAGAGCCAGGAAAGTATCATTTACTTAACAGAACACTGTTTATTCCATCCTCACTTCCATTCTTTATTTTATGTCCTAATGTTTCCTTGTAGTATCAGCTTCCAGTGTTAAAATGAAGAACTCTATTGAAAACATATAAGTTTTAATTTACTGAAAGATTTCTGCACATTATAATAAAACTGGCTATTGTCTTGGTAAAAACTACTAGCTGGGAGTGAGAATTACAGTCTCTCAGATCAGCACAAGCTGTATTTCTGTGGTGCTCTTTATTTTAACATAATATCTTTCATTCAAGAGCACTGCAGGATATTTTGCAAATTGCAACCATTAGTCAAACATATTAAAGCTCTTTATTAGTATGAATAGAAGAGGTATTCATGTAAATAATGAGATGGAGAGTTTTACTGCAGATATCTACAACTCTTGTGCTGCTCCATGACCGTAAAGAATATGGACAATGCGCTTCAGATGGGCACTATTTTCTGCAGATCAATAAATCTGTGCCCATTAGCAGCAACAAAACAATAATAATAATAATAAAAGTTCATTACACTTTTTAAAAATATCAACTAGTTATCACAAGCCCTGTCCAAAATAATATCAGTAGAATGTTTTACCACACTGGAAAAGCCTATCAGCACCAATAATCTTATGTCAGAAATTTACATGAACTAGTTTTTCCCAAGCAGAGTCTTACAAACCAGAACAGAAAAAATGTACTGGACCAAATTCTCCCTTGACCTCAGTTTAAGGCCATGCAGTATCATGAAAAGTCAGAAAAGTTCCAGTACTGAGTTCTTTGTTGTCATTTGGTTTCCAGGTCAAAATGAACTTTTATTTCACTGCAGCTAAGGATGTGAGTGGTACTTTTCTTGTACCATCACAGGACTGCAGGAATTCTCATTGCCCTGAACACTTTTTAGTTTTCTGGTATACTTAGGATAAGTGAATTTCTTTCACAAATTCATGTAGGAATAAGATTGGCTGAAAAATCAAAATAAACACTAAATTAAGGTTCAGTTTACAGATTGCCTGAACCAATTGCTTCCTTGCTATTAGAATCCAGTGTTGACAAGTATCTTCTGTGGCCATTTGTATGAAAGAGGAATGTGTTGCACAAAGTGCGGGTTAGTACAGAAGTCTCTGTATGTGTGGATCTGTATCTGCATATGGGGGGGGGGGTCACCATATTTGAGCCTGCAAGGCAAAATTAACTTCTGTTATTCCTAAGTAATCATATCTGAAAGAATTTATTACATGAATATGTTGATGACTTAAGGTGGTGATATTGGCATACAAATTTGAACGACGATTTCTTTCTTTCTGAAATTAGCACTCTATTAGCACCCTTCAGCTCTGCCTCACATTTCAAGTTTTTCTTTCAGAATGAGAAAAATGAATCTGGGGCAAAAATTCAAACAACAGTTAAAGGGGGACATTGCTGTGCATCACTAAGTGTTTAGTTTGGCTTTTTACTCGCTGATCTTGTGCAGTACGGAACTTTTTCCGTTCAGAGCAAAACCCAACGCAGCTATTGCAATTCAGTAGATATTCTAATATGTTGAATGAACAAACAATATATAGCAGATTCCCCTTTAGTAATGAATTTAACCAGTTGTTTTTTTTTTTTTCTTATTTAGTTTAAACTATTTTGACAAGACTTTGTAGTGCCCTATAAAAGAACTGCAGTACATACTTTAGGAAAAGTATAAAGCCTTACCAGCAACACTTATAAAAAAAGGCAAAAATAAACAAATACTATAGGACAAAAAAAAGTTAGTTGGAAAAGCATGGATTTATTAAGGTCTACTTAGAAAAGTGAAACGTGGCTGATTGGAAAGTTTCCAACAAGGTTGAATAATTGTTAAAATTTGGGCTTTTGATAACAATTTTTTTCAAGGGAAACTGGGAATTGTTTTAAGACAAAATGCTTTCTCTCTCAAATTGGTAATCATTTTTGCTGAGAAATACTTTTTTCTGTTATTCAGAAAAGGTCTTGAAAAAGAATAAGTTTCTCACTTGCTGTACTCTGAAAGATGATTAACCTTTGTACATTTTATTTTCTGTTTGATGTCCAGTGTCTCTTCTAAATTGTTCTGTTACTTCTGATTTGTTCCTGTGGGAAAATGCCCACAAAGTGTGAAGAGAAGCAAATGATAAAACAGGCAACAATACTCTGGCAGCTGCATGTGTTACATTCCAGAGTTTGAAAATTTGGTCTCACCTGGTCTCACCTGGGACAACTTCTTGACTGATAGCACAGCCACCTGCAACTCTATCTAACACCTTCTTTCCTGCACACCCCCCTCCTCCCCCAATACATAGTTCTTTATCTCAGGGGGACTTATTTTAAAGATGCAATGCTCCAATAAGAGGACTTACAGGAGCACATATCTGATGGAGCTGGATGCAGGAAGGGTTTGAGTCTGTTGCTTCCACATGTAGCACGGAGCACTGAATTTCGGCAGCACATCTGCTTTGGGATGTGTCTCTTGTGCAGAGTAATTATCAAATAGGACAAACATTAGCTATAACAAGTAACTGGTTGGCTCAGGGTTAGATATTTCGGAGTGCCCAAACAATCCCCAGAGGACTCAGAAAGATCTGTGTTATGAGAATACAAAATTTCTGCACCCAGCCAAAGTCTTGGGCAGTTTTGGGTGAAATCTGTTTGGACTGTTAAATATCTCCAAGCAAACAGGCACCTCAAAATCGTGCAGTGTTCCAGGGTGAGCCTGCAATGACTTATGACGCTACAGCAGAGGAAGGTGGGTGAGTTGTGCAGAGGACAGATGCAATTACGGACATCGTCCCTAGGCTGAAGGGAGGGAATACTCTGAGAAGCAGAGAGCAGAACTTGGTTTGTTTAGCCTGGGCAAAGACAGCTAACTGGATCTAATTGCAGCCTTTAGCTGCTTACAGGACAGTTACAGAGGAGGAAGAGTCTGCCCTGCTTTGTAGCATGAAGATGGAAGGCAACAGTTGCAAGTTTCAGTGGGACAAATTTCCGTGAGATCTAAGGAAAGAAAGGCTACTGCAGGAGGACTGTGGCAGGGCGCAGCAACTGGCCTGAGTCAGTGTCTGCTCCTGTAGATTTTCACACTTTGCTTAAAGAAGGCCCCCTGCAGCCTGCCCTGATACTGCATTTAGTCCCGGCTGGAGGGGGAGGTTAGGCAAGGTGATCTTCTGAGGTGACTTCTGGCTGAAATTATTCTCTGTACCTGCACTGGGCAATGATGGCAACACTGGCTGTCTGTACAGGGGTTGGAAGCAGGAAGAATTTTGATGAGGAAAAAGCAATAAAAAAAGCAAATGGTGAGATAAGAACATAATGTCATCTAAAGCATAACCTGTGCCTGCTTGTGTCCACCTTGTTTTGAGAAATAAAGAGTGCATGCACCTCATGTAACAGCTGTAACTTTGGACTCAGACTTGCTGCTGCTGGGGAGAACATGAATTATGCTTCAAGGTGCTTAACTTCCTAGGTTTCTCACCATACTGTAAGTGACGGTCACATAAGTTTTAGTAGATGCCATATAAACATGCAAAGATAAAACAGGAATCATGTAAACCAGCCATTTTTGGCTGAAATGTAAGCCAAAATGCAGCCAAATATTTTTTTTTTCAGTTTATAAACAGCTAAACAGGTCTTGTTCCCTCCCCGACTAATCTTTTGTAGTTTTTGTTTATAGTAAAAAATAAAGAATTCTAAAATGCTAGGAGAAAATCCATCTCTGAGGTACTTCCAAACCAATCAGACATTTAGTGTACCCTCACCCCACCCCCCTTTCTATTTAAAAAAAAAAATACGGGAATTAAATCATAACAAGCAAAAGTTCTGAGCCTTCATAGTAATTTTCAGCGTGTTTTACAAAAGTTGGAGACAAGCTTTGGCCCTAACCATGTGAGAAATCCATTTGCTAATATCCCTGTAAGCTCAAAGGTATGTTTTACAGGAACTTAGCTAGCAAAAACTGTTCCCACTATAAAAGTAATGGCACATTAATGCCGTTTTGCAGTGAACTCCCTGTATACCTTATCCTGCGTTCATATTTGTCCATTAACTAATGACTATCCAATATGCTGTCACTGCTGTCACACGTAAAATCATGCATGCTCAGTTATTTTATTATTGCAAAATAAATAATTTATCATGGAATATAATGTAAAGACTGAGGAACTGTGCCTGTATATGACTTTTCACTAACAAAAGCCTGTGCACTGATGCTGACTCAGTCTTATGTTCATCTGGAGCTAAACTGCTCGTAGAAGGATGTTGTTGGTACTTACGAAGTTTCCAGAACTGCAGTCCCAGGGTGCACGGCCTTGCTCTCACTATGCCCCTGGTACATTCCTTACTGTCATGCATTCACCTTGCTTGCATGCTCTTTTCTTGTGATCACGATAAGGTCTGTCCTTTTAAAGTGCTGCGCCTGATGCTTCGGTAAATGTCAAAGATGATTTTGCACTGCTGTCAGACGCAGAGCAAATCACGGAACATGGATGTGCGGTAAAAACTTCCTGGCTGGAAAACAAAACAAAAAGTCCCATGCTTTCCTGTATAATATTGTATTTTCCCTTGAAAATAGCATTCCTACCCAGTTAATTTATTACTGAATCTAATCAGTCTTCAAGATAGCTTTGAAATACCAGTGTTACTTCTGTTTTTCATTAATACATTGATACTGATGCCCAGGTTTCTAATTAGCTGTTAGAATCAGTTAGAAAAAAATCTAGGAAAGAAGACATAAAAGAGAGGAATGAGTTGTAATACTGGTTGTTTTTAACAGAACAGGAAATGAAGAAAAACTGACAGGTTTAAGGTTTCTTTTGTGTCATTGGTGTGCTTGAGGCAGGTGAACTGTAACAGTTGCTAGTTTTATCTGAATAACAAACTTTTTGACTTAGGGACTGAAATTAAAAATAGTAATGTAGATTAAGTCAATATGATTTAATTTCTTAATTGTTCTGTGTAAATAAAGAGCAAAGACATTCTCAGGTTTTCAAGAAAATTAACTTTTTTGAATGAACTAGGTAACTTTCCAGAAAAATACAGCATTTCAAACTTGAACATTTGGAAATGCTAAAAAATTCTGCTTTTCCCAATATTATATTCTTCTCCACTTCTAATATTTATTAAATATAACTTACTAGTGAATTTAATAATTTTGGTCAACCTGAAAGCGCTGCTCTAGCTTTTGAACTTGGCTGCAATTTTCTGCATAAATCATGCCAGTTACAGTGCAAGTGAATTAACCACCATAGAGTATATTTAATTTGCACATACTCTATAGATAATTGAAGTCTCTATCCTCATATAACTTCAGGGTTTAATTTGATATCAGGAGCCTCTAGAAAAAGCTTTTTGTCATTTCTAACACAAGCATGGCATCATTCTTGCTATGAAAATTAAGGGGGTTGGTGCAGAAAAGCTTTTGCAACTTAATTTTTTCCAGGGTTTGTCATTGCCCAGGGTGGGTTTCAGGGCCAGCAATGCATTGTGCTATACTTTCATCATCTCTGCCCTCACTAGAACTAGCTACAAGTTACTGTGGCTGAAGAAATCTTGCAAGGTTTGTAAAACTGAAGAATATTAAAGTAGGGCATGTAAATTCATGTAGCTAAATGCTTTCAGGATTGGAGACTAGATGTCCATAGCAGATGATAGAGAAAAGTGTTTTTTCACCAGTGACAGGTTAAAAATAACTCTCCACTTTTAACACCATTTCCAATTTTTTAAGACCTCGGGGCAAGAGCTGCTTTTTGCGGAAACCTTGTGCACAGTGACCCAGAGAGTTAAATCTTCTCTTTGGTGCCTGCATTCCCTGGAGTTTCAGCAGCTTATCATTTTGTCTGTCTGGGATTTTGATGATTTGAAATACCAAACGGAGCTGGAAGGGTTTTCACTCTCACATAGCCCTGGGAACTGGTGGTCATTAGGGTAGGTGTGATTGGATGCCCAAAATGATCATTGGATTTCAAAATCAAGTTTTTGTTTGCATGGGATATTTCTCAATTGTTTTGCTTCTTCAGGTAAGAGTCAGAAGTTAATGAAGAAGTCCAGAAAATTCCATTTTAAGATTCCATTCTCTAAGTCATAAAATGAAGGTCCTTTGGGTGAGACAAAATGTACTAAACATTGAACACATTACTCAGGATGACTTTTTTTTTTTTTAAATGGCCTTTTTCCTCAGAAAAGAATACAAATGAAACATATGTAATCCTAAATCTAAAAGGAAATCTATCAAAATCTGCCAAGTTCCAGGGGTTTTTGGTTTTGGTGAATAGCAAGGTTTTGGCTGTGATATACTTTCAGTTGGTGAACACTTTATCCCATAACGTGGAGCTCTCATTTGGTTATTTCTCTTTGCACTGATCCTGTTGCTTAAAAAAAAAAAAAAGTCTGAGCAGTTAAACCATATGTTTATATCATAACCCCTAATGTCAAAATTTTAATTGATTTTCCCATATTCGGGGTTAGGAGGGGGCTGTATCATGTTCCACTACGTCATAAAAACAAAAATATTTAAAATATGTTTCAAATAAAATGAAGGGGGAGAAGAAAAAATACTTAACTTAGAAAAGATGTGGGATTCATTAACAAAGGAAAATACTGGCCATGGACCAACGGCAAGCCAAATGTTTTGCCAGCAGTTTGCAGTTCACAGTCATCATTGCATGTCACTCTGCCTCCTGCACCAGCCCCTCCAACCATATATAGGCCTTTATTTTAAAGAGAAACCTGTCTGGTTTGAGTTGAATAAATTAATTTGGGTTTACTTAGTTTAAAAACAAAATATAGAGGGCCCAATTTTATTTCATTATGCCCGTGGGTAAAGCAGTCCAAGGTAATTACAACCACAGTGCTGGTTGCTCTATCTTAATTAAAGAGGGTTTTTTTGCACAGAGGTTTTTGCACAACATAATAAAATAGTTTGTGGTCTGGCTAGCCTCAGTGTCACAAGAGTGTACTCACTTGAGAAATTGTCCAGCTTTTCCAAAAGCTGAGGCCCTTCCATCGAAGAGGAAGCACGGAGCTGCTCAGCAGAGCACAGGTAGTTTACAGTAAGGGCACCATCGTAAATCATGCAGCAATCACCCTTTCATACGATCTTGTACACTAAGTGGCATGCTTGTCAGCAGCAATGAATTTGGACTTCAGTAAGTCTTTAAGCAATAATTTACTCTAAAATGTGTAACACTGTGACACATCTGTGACCAAACCTCTTATTTTTTGGGGGGATTTTTTTTTTTTTTTGGAGGGGGGTCTCCTTTGCAAATAAATATGATTTATTGCTTAGCAAATAATTTTAAAGAAAAGGCATCAAAGACATTTAAATAATGTACTTGGGATGCTAATTAAAAAAGCCCGAACTCAAATCCCAACAAGCATGGCTAAGATAGCCTGTTATTAGGAAAGTCAAAGGAGGCATGTTTGCTAGCTGAATAAATCAAGTAGCGTTTTAAAAACACTGTCTCAGGGATGATTGAGGGTAAGTGATTTTCATTACTACATTAAGTTCTCCTTTCTGTTGTGGTGCTTTTTATATCACATCAAGCTTAGCTATTTACTTAGGCTGCTTTAAAAAGCCCCAGCACCTCACTTACTTAAATCATGACCTGGTGCATCGATTCAGAAAGACAGCAACCCAGGCTAGCTTGACTTACTGCTCAGCAACCTGACACAGGTCCTTCCTTTGTGTGCTCTCTCTCATACAGTTGGTAAAACTGACTGAATTCAGTTTGGCAAATACCACTGGACCAGACCCCGGGGTAATTCCAGTCTGTAAAATTTCACTGCTTCCAGCAAGTCCCCCTCCCCACATAGTAGTTTCCTTCAGGTTGCAAAACTTTCTCTTTCCTTAGATTAGAATACTCTGATATTTAGGGTCACCAGTTGTCCCCGAGCCAGATCGTGGTTGTACTACTCTGCACATTTGCAAGGGCACGGTTCACAAATATTTGTGAACTTTGCAAGAAGGATCTCAAGGCTGGAATAAGGAACATAAAAAGGGCAGTAGATGCTTTGCTCCGTGACCAGTGGTGGATTTTGTTTCTTTCTGTTGGGAACAAAGGTTTTCCTATGAAGGGACAAATGGGTTTAACTTCAGCTGCTTGAACTGACACAGTTTTACCTGAGCTTGCATTTGTTGAGAAGGGAATGCCAAGGGGATGTGCATTGTACCCCAAGCCGGGACTCCAGCCAAGGGGAGGGCAGCCCTCAGCTGTGTTTGGGCTGCTCTGAAGTACCGCTAGCAGTGGCTGCCTGCAGGACAAGGGGAGCTGGAACATGCGGTATTTGACAAAGCTGGAGTGTCTTCCAGCCTCCCTAGGCATGGCCCAGGTCCTTGGCTGCATAGTCCTGGGAGTGTGATTATAGACATCTGGTCTTCCTAGAGTCTCCAAGTATAAAATTAGGCTTGTGTAAATGGAGAGAATTAGCCTAGAGGTGGATCGGAGAGACTTCCACCCCCCACATTAAAGTTCAGAACATGAAAATACCGATTTACTTCCCACTTGGTGTGGCAAGACTGAAGCAACAACATCCAAATATGCTTCTAGGATGCAGCTGCCAAAGAAACGTTTCACAATGAACACAGAGGGGCATCCCTGTGGCAGCCTCAGCTGAGGTGCTAATGATTTCATAACCTGTTCTTTTATTATGCAAGCTATAATACTTGCTGAGACTATTCAGCGTGGGAGTGCTTGCCAGGGCAGGAGCCAGGGCACAATGGTGGATTGATAATGGTTTTGCATGTGGAACAGATCTGTACTGTGTTTTACATACATGCCTTTGGAACTACAAGAAAACAGACACTTTCTATTTTCATTTGCATTAAAGACTTCTCATGAATATGGACATTTATTGTGACCATAACCCTAGTACAAATTAAAATCAGACCCCAAGTCCCCTGTGAAAAAGAAGCTCGTTATAATGTATGGAAATGTCAAAATGATACTAAATGACACTTAACTTTAAACTCCAAGCACTACATTTATCCATAGCTTAGGGTTAAATCTACAGTGGAAATAAGACCAGGAGCTAAGCAAGGTTTACGGGGGTGGAGGATGTCCCAGTAGATGTGTATACTCACAGGCTGAAGAATAAACAGCTGGTTGTATGTGTCTGCCAAATATGAAATGTCTTGCATATATACTGCTGCATTTTCTTCTCTCAAGTCACAGATTACCTTTGTTACATATCCTACATGGACCGGGTCGGATGTATACGAGGTGTAATTTGTTGATTCAGATGGTTTGTTGCTATAGAAAAAGAGATAAAGGCAGATTTCCATGTTGGTCTAAAGGTACACATATGAACCAGTATTCCTAAATACTGTTTCTCATCAAATTTTATGTACGAGCCATTTTAAGGACCTGTTATTTGGTAGGCTAATACATGGGCTAAATCCATGCTTTGCAAAATAGAGAGACCAGGGGAAAATAAAACAAAAACATGCTGACCTGCAATCTGACTTTGCCACTATTCTTTACATTAATTTGCCTTTCCTCTTAAAAAAAGTGAAATAGAACGACAACAGAAAATGTGGAGCGGAATGAGTAAGCCATGGCTTCCGACCCCTGGAAATCAGCCATACTCACTGCTGTGCAAATTCCTGCTGCTCTCTGAGCTGAGATCATACTGTTGGAGATGGCAAGTGTATAGAGCACAGATCTCTATCTTTCTTCCATTGCTAAATATTAACAGTAAAAAATAAATGCAGGTGATGCAACAGTCTTTGACTGGGTCTATTTATGTGATTGTTGAGATATTTTAACCAGATCAGTCAAATGTCTGGCTCCATGTGGCCAAATCGAATAGATCTGATGTTATTGTAAACTGAGTGGAGCTGCCACTTATCTGTTTAGGTAAAGTTAACGTTTTTTAACATGTTCACCTGCCATGTATTGATGTATCTCAGGGCACATGTGTGATATTTTATTGGACACATCTAGAAAAGGACACGTCTTCTTTCCATTCTTCATCGTCTGCCTCTTCCCCTCCCTAAGCTGACAGTCCTTTTCCTCTGCCCTCCCAACAGCTCCAGGCAGTTAAAAAAACAAAACCAAAGAAAAACCAACAAAAAACCCCCACCACAAAACTAACTAATGTTTCTTGAATGTCAGCATGCACTGACTATCAGGCCAGCAGGAGAAATAAATTGCATTGTCAGAGGTCTTCCACTTACAACTCCAGCCTACTCATTCCCACAGTTTAAATCTAGAAAATCTTAATTCAAATGCTGCTGTTGATTCTGATGGCTATAGTGGTACTTCACTGAAAAGCAGTACTTCAGAGTTGGGTTTTGCAGCATCAGGCAGTCAGTGGGAGTTGAAATGATACTTGTGTTCCTGGGAGGGCCGTTTTCAGACCTGCGTACCTACAGGAGACCTGGGCCATGTCTAGCGAGTGGCATTATTTCAACTGTGCAAATGCAGCAAGAGAGGCCCTTCTAGCCTGATCAACCTGGTCTTTTAAATTATTTTATACGAAGATTGTTTCCTCCTTGCTGAATTGTAATATTGAAAACTGTGAGGTGCAAAATCTCAAAGTTATCCAGTACTCTCAGAGTTTCAAAATTCATCTGATTCAATTTCTGTCTCTGCTGATCATAAAGCTGCTCTTTTGCTTTCCCTGGCTTGGCAGCTTTCTAGTTAAAGCACTGTTTCAGTAGCAGTTCTCAAAGGGGAAAATGTGGAAGAAAAAAAAGGAAAAAAGAAATAGTGCAAGCCATAACTATTCATGGAGTATGCATGAACACTTAGGGTTCATGCTAAAGACATTAAATAAATAATTAGCAGTGGGTTAGTTCATAGTGCAGACTCTTGGAAGTTTACAGCGTGACCTGAGCTATTTTACATGACTGCCTACTGACCATTAAGGACTTTACTCTAAACTGGTGCAGAGGATGTTATTTTAATCTTCAACACAAAGTTCTGGTTTGGGAGAATGTTTACTCTTTAAGACAACATATTTTTCAAGATTAAGATAAGATAAAATTAAAAAAACCCCAAACAACAAACAAACAAACCAACCTACCAAATGCCCCTCAGCTGAGAAACACTAAATCGGAAGCATCAGTACAAATTGGAAAGGAAAGATGAAAAATAAGATTTTTTTTCCTTAGTATGATGTAGCATATCATTAACACACAAAAGTCAGTATTCCGGGTATAATTTAGGAAAGTATCTTCTCAGGGGTCATACATTTTTATGGGTCTCACTCTGTTCTAAATGACTGTATTAGCAGCACTCCTCTGAACTTTAATGGCAAGAGCATCATGTCCAAAAGACCATCTGCCATCTCTCCTTGTCTTTCTCAGCTCAACTGTATGTGCTGCTCAAGGCAAATAGGGTGATCGCAAAGAATAGTGGAAAGCTGGTTTGCAGACCAGCATATTGGGTTCAATGACAGTATTGAGAAGAGCAGTGAGGGTAGAATTTGGACAGTGCTTTCAGGAGAAATTCTGTGAATATTATCGTGATCCCTCTGCTTCTCTTCATAAGCTCATCACCACCAGGGGTCAGGAGAATTTACTTGGTAGTAGTCCACAGATACCAAGGTGTAAGATGGGGATTTTTGTTTTCTTTTAAAGCATAAGACATAGATCACTGTCAAAGCTTGTTTTACAACCAGTTGCAATGCATGTAATATGCTGTTTGTTTATGGAGTGTGCGTGCATGTGTGCATACAAGAGAGATTCCCAGTTGGTTAAAATCCATTGTCTTTGGCAAAGCTGTGTGCTGTACACCATTGAGAATTGGCTCTATTGCTGTTGATGTATTCAAGCTTTTCTTATTGTTTTCTCAAATTATTGTGTTAACTGGGTTACAGCTCATGAGGTCTCTATTTTTCAGGTTTGTATTTCCACAGCAATAATTTGGTCATAAATAAGCATATTTTGAAGATCACTAGGTAGACTAATGTGGAAAGATTTTTAGGAGAAAAGTTTTGAATACACTTGTGATTGTTTCATTTCAAAGAACAGTTCAAAAGAGAACATCAAAATCTTGGTAAAAAACCAACCCCTAGAGACACTTATCTTTTCATATTTTATACCACTTCCACTTGCTACTATTTAGAATATTTTGTAATAGTAAGTCTTCTTAAAGTCTTCTGCTTTAAGCTAGAGAGCCTAAAAAAAAAGTGTGTTTTAGTATTTGACATTACTGACCACTTAGACTTGCTGCTTTTTATTATAAGCATTGCCTGGTTTGTATGCATATTTTTAAAACTAAGATTTGAGATTTACATGTTATCTGGAATTCGATCTATAACTTGAAAAGCTACTGTAGCCACAATAAGAATGAAAATAACCCTGAACTGTTGAAAATTCAGCTCTGAGCACTCGAAGTGGTAATGACTGCAATAGTAGTTTTGTCGATATTTATAAATCAATGCAAACCAGAAACTGGATGTTTTAATTTAGTACAGTTTCAGTGTAACTGATACCCTCAAGTTTAGAGCTTTAAGCTTTCTGAAGTGCAATGTTATTGCAGGGCATGCATCCAATTTTTAAAACATTATATAGATTGGAGACAGATGAGCTTTTCAAAATTATTTTAGGCCTATTTTGATTGAATGCCTGAGATGCATTTTCCAGTGAAAATTAATTGGATTGATGTGAAAACAAATGAACTTCAACCTCAAAATTAGCTTCAGGTTCATGCTCAAACCAGTACTTAAAAGGGAGGGAGTGGGCACTGATAGTTACTGGAAATTACAATGACAGTATGCACTTTGTTGGAAGAATAAAATAACCTTTTTTTCAATGCTTGCTCTTTTTTGCTGTCTCTCTTAGCATGCATGCATGTCAGGGAAAGAAATGTTCCCATGCATCTGTGCTTGCAGATGAGTGGGCAGTGGATTTTACTAGCTCGCAATGCTTCCCCTTGCATGCTGCTGGAAACCTCTGCTGGTCTGTTTCGGCAGCTGAGTGTCGGCAAAATCTCCGGCCGCAACTACCTGTTGTTACAGGGAATTTCTGGGGCACACCATTCATGGGGATTGTTCCGGGTGAATTTATTAACAAATAGCAGCTAAGATGATTTCCAGTGTTCAGTGAAATTTGCCTTAGCTATGTAAAAACTGCTGTAGGTGAGTTTGGGATTCCTGTTTCTTTGACTGATGCTCTCAGTCAGTGGATATCTCCCACTGAGATGTAGCAGAGAAGGCAATGTGAATTCTTTTAATAACGAGACCAGACAGCACTGGCTCAGAGCTGATCTCTGCTGAAGTACAACTGCAGCAGTTCTCCATGACTTTGTTCTGTCTGCCTTGAGATTCACCTCTTCCCCATGCTTCTCATCGTTTGTACTAATACAGCTGTCAGTTGGGATTTTCAGCATGTTTAAGAGATGAGGTGCGTACAAAGGTTCCTCCCAGGAAATGGCATAGATTCATTTTGATCAGTTTGAAAGGAATCAGCGAAGTGGGTTGGGAGTGTGAAGAAGGTCATTGAAGATATATGGCTGGCACCACTAAGATATTTTTACACCTGGAAATGACTTGCTGAACAGATAATTGAGAGTACACTCTCATGCATGTGCTCCTTTCCCTTCTCCCCCACTACCACCCACTGAAACAACCAGATGCTCTGAGACGCTGAGCACATTTGGAGCTGTGACCTTAGCGGGCCATGCACAAGTGCTAACTTTCCTCTGGGCCACAGCAAGAGATTGGTGCCACAGGAGCAATGTGCTGATGGCAGAAGTGCTCGGGAAGCAATGAGCATTAAAAAATATAGAATTTCTCTATGGTATTCTTGTTAAAGGATAGGATTAAGAGCTGGATTTTGGTCTGCTGCTGATGTCATATGTCATCTGAGAGTTTTTCAAGCTTCTAATTTTCAATTTTACTTATTTGCTATTTTGTTTAAGGAACCATGTATTATTTTCTTATATAATGCCTTTCTTGAAGACCCCAACAGTAAATCTCAGTAAATAAATAGTCTCACATATTGTCCTGATTAGCGACTGTGCTCTGCTAACTGTAGCAAACTCTGCTTTCCACAGTGCATACAGCACACTTGTGTCTCGTCAGCATTAAACAAACTGAGTCTGCCAGTGGCAGATACTGGAGTGTTTTCTTTCTCCTTTAGGCAGTTTTCTGTAGTCAATCTTTTTCTAGCAAAATTGTGATCAAATTGTTGCTTCGTCTCCAACCACAGCTTTATGGCTACATGTGCTACGAGTTGTATTGCCACATGGTCTTGCGACCTAGTAACAGTTGGAGCCACTGTCTGTGTCTTTGTTTAAGCTCTAGACTGATGAAAATGAATGAGAAGCTGATGGGTACAGTGTTATTAATTTATCAATATGAAGAAATGCAGAGATTCAGATTAATCTCTTTTTTATTGATATTATTTTATATTTAAATTGCTGGAAGCTTCTTTAGATGTGTACTAGGTCTGTTGACTACCCACAGCAGCTGTGTTTCTGTGGGGACCTAAGTTAGGTGCCTGAAGTGAATTAGCCATGATCAGAAACTAGTCTGTAATTTAAGGCCTTCACGTAAGTAGCAATCTTAATTTAATTAATTAATTCAGGACCCTTTTCCCAACCTCTTTGGGTACAGCAATCTTCCTGCTCTAATTTTTAGAATGTTGGATGTGGGGACTCATGGAGGGGATGTTAAGGAGGAAAAAGTCAGGAGATATTGAGCCACCCAAATTATAAGTATAGTAGTCCTGTCTGCCTGCAGGCATATGAAGAGATCAGCAAGTACATCTTGCTTAGACATCCAAGCAGGGAAACAACTCTGAAACACGGGGGCATGAAACTGCTGCTGCGGCATCCATCATCCTGTGAAGGACAGTGAAAACATGTGCTGTCATCTTTGACATTTTAATTGAAAAGAAAGCTTACACAGATTTCGACCTTAAGCAGTGTGTTTGTACAAGTGTATACAGAGAAATAATCTGTCAGTTCAGTGCAGGCTCATTGCTATAGGAGTTGGTTTAGTAACTGAACAATCCAACATTAGCTCACACACCTTGCCTTGTTCCATGCCTCAATAATTTTTAGTAGAAATACTTCGCCTAGAGGCATGCAGTTATTAAAAAAGAGGCTCAGCTTGCTTAAAGTCTGGAATTATTAGCTCATGGTAACAAGCCTGCACTGGAGAAACTGTTGGTTCTTTGTTTTCATAACTTTGCTGTAATTCACCGTCTTATTTTCAGAGACAAACTTCTGCTTTGTTTGGGAAGTTTAAAAAAAAAAAAAAAACAAAAAAAAGAAAAATAAATCACTTCAAAAAGATTTTTTTATTTTTTTCTATAAATAGAGTTTACAAAGCTCTTTTATCTTAGTATTTCTATTAAATTGCACTGGTCCAAATAATAAAGGTAAATAGAAAGAATTTTGAGAAATTTGTTTTACCTCATTTTCAGTTTAGGGATCTGTTGGTAGTGAGTATTCAGTGAGAGGTCCCCACTCTCAGCCCTTTGGAGTAAAAGGGTTTTTTTGTGTATCCTTTTTGCGATCTTCTATTCCTTTCAGATTAAAAGTTATTAAGGTCAAATAAAATCCATTTGCACTGCTATAACATGTTTGTGGAAAAAGTCACTTGAGCAAATGAAGGTTCCAGCACCTTTAGGTAGCACAAACCTGGCAGAAGAATTACTTGCTGTTGAGTTGTCTTTATCTGGATGGTCAGGGTAGATTTCTTTCCAGCTGTTTAACCTGTTGATATTTTTCCTCAATGAGCATCAAATTTTCAAATTTTCTTGAATTTTCTTGCCAGGCTGAAGTTTTAATGCCAGACTTTACAAAGAATGGGCATGTTAGAAAGAGTTTGTGTAAGCTTTATTGCTGTTGTTATTCCTGGTTTTAAGTAAGTTGCCATTTGGTGCATTTGTGTATTATTGTACCTTTTTTTTCTTCATTGAAAACCAATACACCTTTATTTGCAGTGCTGCAAAACCATTTGTTTTCCTGAAGAATTAGGCTTGGTCCTCTCTGAACTAAGAGACAGGGTTGGAAGTGGAATTGGTCTGACATTGTTGCTTGCTTTTATGATCAAATCATGTTTATGCTGCAGTTTTTCGGTTTTATCCCACTTTTTTTTTTTTAATTTTATTGCAAGACCATGTTTTTATATGGGCTAGTTCTTTATAATCCCTTGAACCTGACTTTTGCAGTGCTTCCCTGCTTTGCTTTAACTATGCCATTATCCTCCACATATCATTTGTGAGTTCCAGCTGTGTGCATAACACTGTGCAGAACATAAACTTCTCCAAGGAAGTTATAGTCTAAGAAACCATTCTAGCTTTTCTTATTTTTCTTGTAATGGGTCAGGCAATAAGACTCAGTGAAATATTTAGAGGGAAGGAAAGATTGAAACCAGCAGTTTCTAAGACCTGTAAGAGCCAAAAGGCAAATGTTAATGGGTTCTATGAGGCTTCCAAGGACCTGCTGGTCCTTGTACTTATGCTGAATTTGCAGAGGTTCCTTAAACATGTGTTCAGGAAATATAGGTGACATTAGCACAATTGGAGTTTCTAAAGGTAAGATTTGTCATTGACTAGGTAAAATTTGTCATTGTCATTTAAATAGCCTTTGGCCCACTAAATACATGATGGGGCCACTGATTTGTAGGACTTTTCTCTTACAAGCTCAGGTGTAAAGTACAGAATTCTTAACAAATTTTAGAGGCATTTTTCCACAGATTTATAATATTTATTTTATTTTTACATACCCATTCACTGTCTTTT
>VXAY01003123.1:395812-518539 GCA_013399855.1 Oxyruncus cristatus | reverse complement strand
CCCACCCAACAAAAAAACCAAAAAACCCCCCAAAAACAAACAAACAAAAAAACCCCAATACTTTTTTAAAATAAGACACTGTGGGAAGCATTTTTCCTGGCATAATTCCCAAGGAACATGAAATGGAGCAAACATCCAGCAACGGTGTAAGTTCAGTGGCTTCAGGCTGCTGCTGGGGAATCCTTTGGGCAACTTTCCTTGCAGATGAGCAGGTGTGCTCTGGCTGAGAGCCACAGAGATGAGAGCTTGGAAGCGAGACAGACCCTGTCAATGCTGGTTGCCCCCAGCTGCAGCTCCTGCCCCTCCTGAAAGGGCTGTAGGAAAGATGGCAGTGGGAGCTGCTCCTACCCCATGGAGAGAGGGTTAGGAGCGTTGGCAGTGGCAGCTTCTCCCCGCCAGAGAAGTAGTGGGATATTGACGTCTCCCCAAGGCCCAGCACCCATTCTTCTTGCAGGCATCATGGAAGGTGGGAAAAAACACCTCACCACAGGGCACAAAAAATAGCCCCTCCCCTGCTTGGAGAGCTCAGGAAGATTCAAAAGCTTCTTTGCAAGAACCAAAGATTTAGGGGACTGGCCCAAAGCACGACAGGATGCTCAGCTCTGACTGAAAGCAGCACCATAACCCTGCTTACCACCTCTGCCAACGCCTAGCAGCGTATGAGGCTTGCCTCTTTTTGGGGAAGAAACTCCAGGAAATGATTTTATACAGGACTTGCTGCCATTAGGTTTTGTCTGAAAATTGTATCACTCCCTCCCCACCTAGTGAGATTAGCTGCAGAAAGGGCTCCGGATAGCCAGGAGGAGTTCTGCTTTGTTTTTTGCTATCTCAGCAGTGCATGAAAGTTTCCCTTGCAAGACATATGGAAAACTCTTCTCATCTGAGTAGTCTGAGTGAAGGAAAAAGAGCCAACTTGTTTTCCATCTGCTTGAGATTGTAGATTTTTATTTATGCTTTTTACAAGCTAAGTTGGGCTGCATTGGTAGGGGAAGCTACAATTTTATACAGTGATGCTTTTAAAACCACTTAACTCTGAGTGTTGTTATACTGAAAGGGAGAAAATCATTACAGAAAAGAGCAAACCTGGGTGGCTGCTACATTTGTTTATTAAAGAACCCCTTTCTTTATAATTGGCTGTGAGTTTTCAGGGCCGATTCTGATGAAACACACGCCTGCGTGCATACACACATTCAATTCATGACACAGATTGTTATTTTTTCAGTCATGACTTGAAGAAATAAAGCTGAGTCCGTTTAAAAAGAAACCGAGAGTAAATTCTTGCAAATGTCTCCAGATGTTTTCAAATATATTTTTTTTTTCTTTTAAAAGATGGAGCGACAAATGTCAATGAACTCCAACATCATGGGGATGCAGGGGCCAAACCTCAGTAATCCGTGTGCTTCACCTCAAGTCCCCCCAATGCATTCAGAAGCCAAAATGGTAAAAAGAGAATTTTTTTAAAATTACTGTATTTTCTCATATTGCTCTTGCATACCGGTTACCCAGACAGTGGGGGATGTAGCCAGACACTGCTTACTTCATTCTTAGTCATACCTTATACTCTTTTTTAATGCTGCAGTAAATTGCCTTTGTGTCTATGGAGTTTCAAGATGTTCCTAGTCCTAACCGAACTCTCAGTGAGAGGAAACTGAAGGGTGGGCTGTCTGATCTATACTGTGTTAAATAGGATTTTTGGTACAGATTCGTAGAGTTTAGGCAAGTGGTCTGTATATTTCTCTAACGGTGTCTGTGCTCCACAACTTGACTTAAAGAAAATCGTCTGTTAATAAAGAGCGCAGTGAAAAGTGTGCGCTGCGGAGGCAGTGTGCATAGTCCTCATTTTTTCCGGGTAGGAGCGTGGTATGTCAGGGTAATGGCAGTGCCAGAGAAGCACACCAAACAATATGTATAAAACTAGGGTATTTTCTTTTTCTAGAGTGCAGCAACGGTGTTGCCATCAAAAAGAAGTGTCCGAATTTGGACAAATGTAGTTAATTGATACAAAAATGGTTTTTAAAGTTGTTCTACATCTTACAAGTCTTCTCAGGCATATGTACTGGTATAGGATTAGTTAACTACAGGTGGGCATTTTTAAGTTTTCCCAGCTTTATATGCTCTTTTGTGGAGGTGTTCGGCACTGATATCCTTGAAATCAAGTTTGTCAATGTAGAAACACTTGGGCTTTTTCAGTTTCAGAACTGCCATTTGCTGGCTAGTGGAAATATGCAGACAGAAGTTTTCAGTTTTAACTCTGCAGGGTTTTTATCCTCTCAGGATATCTCCTAGTAGTGGAAAACAGGAGTAACAGAACTTCTTTCAGTGACATTTTTCCCAGTTAAAATTGTCATTAGTGAGAGAGTGAAATCGAACCGACAAAGATTAGGCAACCACAGGTTTTTATATATTTCTACTTTCATGACTGGTACAGCTTTTAAAGTTGTTGTCATCTATCCTGAGGCAAAGAAAAATATCTTCTTGTCTATAAGTGCATGCAAGAGACTCTGGATTAAGAGCAACAACATATACAAGCTTATTCTACGCCTGTTTTCTTAGGTTGGATAGGTCATGCCTTCGCCTCACTGTTGGTCTGGGTTAGGCTGTTAACCCAGCCTCTGTTAACACTCCATCTCAAACCACACTGCGTAAACATGCAGCCAGTTGGCCAGAGGAAGAACGATAGCCAAAAACACTGGCTCCCCCGGCCAAGGAAAACCTGTGGTCAAGAGTTCTCTCTGCTGTACCACACAGTGACGGTGACATGCCAAATGGCAACAGCATCTGCAGCAGAGCTTGTTAAAAACTTTTTGGAATAGGCAAGTGTTTTTTCAATGCAAGTGTAGCTGAGCCAAGCTAAATATTCCTTGGCTGAATAAATCCAAAACTGGCATCTGTTTTGGGGACTCAAGGTTCTGTAGTTTACTCTCTCCCAGCACCCCCTGCCTCTTTTTTACTGGAAGTGTGAGGCTACTTAGGAACAAGACTGAATTATTGGTGCATATGGTGAGAATTCTGTGCTTTAATGACTGAAACTGTACATTAATACAAATTACTTTTTATCTGGGTAAGCAAGTTTTGTCCCTAAATCTAATGTATGAAGGCATGGTTCTTTCAGATAGAAAGTGCTATCTGTTCTAAAGCATAGCATAGTGAACAAGCAGCGCCTTTGCCTCTCGGGGGCTTTCTGCCACTTTTCCAAGGGTGGAAAAAATCTGCACACCTTAAGTCTTATGAGTAAGAGGTAAAATTCAGAGCTCTGTGACCTTTCTTATTTTCAAATGCAGGTTGTCTGTTTGCTTGTTTTTAATATTCTATATTTCTATATTCTAGTTTTATAGTTTGTTTCAGTCTGAGCATACATGTAATGTAAAAAGCCTCTTCGTTTAGCCACTGCTTTGAGCAATATGAACCTATTACCAACACTGTGTAAAAAAAGTAAAAAAAAATGTGTAGGAAATATTCAGAGCAAAATTATTTTTTACATGTAAGTTCATGGATTTTAAATCAGAATCATCTGTATTACAGTCATGTTTGTTCTCATTATTAACTGTTTCACTTTTCTTCATGCTTAAAGCACGAGACTGTACATACTCTGGTAACTTTTTTTAAATTGTCAAAAATGAGGGTGCTTAGTACTTTACTGGACTGTGTCCTGCAGTAGGAAGGAATTTAAGATTTCCCTGGATTCTGCTAATGCTATTTCTGCTGGTGCATTCAGCACTTCTTATGTTCTGTTTGGCTGGCCCCACTCTGAAAAGAACGTGTGTGTCGAACACTAGATAGTCATTTAAGATGCTTTCAACTAGTGACTGAAGTAACTGGAGAAGTCTAGGGGACTTTGGGCCTGATTCATCAGCTGTCCAAATCCATGGGAAATGGATCAGCACTTTTTTAGGGCCTACATGAGAGAATGCAGGATGAACTCCTTTAAACGTGAGACCCAGATGTGAGACCAAATCCTTCTGGCCTCATGAAAGCATGTACCTGAACGATGCAAGCATGATTTGATATGCAGTAGTCATAACACTATTTGGCGACTTAATTTGCTTCCGTAAAATGCATATGAATAAATACTACCAGTATGGATGCTGTGTGATGCCATTTTTTTTTAAAGAAAGCAGATAGGCGGCAAAAGATTCACACCCTTGATTGGTTCATAATTTATTTGTAGTAGGAAATGCAAGCAAGTCTGATAAATGTGTACATTATCTCATATACAAGCACATATACACACACATATACAGTATATGCTGTATTACTGTAATGTTTCTATAATAAGCAATTTATTTATCTATATGTATTTTAATCAGCTTGTATTACCTGACATTTATGGAAAGCCACACTGCCACCCAAGACGCTTGTTTCCTGCTTTAATTTTTTCCTGGAGAATGTTCCATCAAGTATTAAGGTATTGTAGATGACATTCCAGAACTGATTTAATTTATCACAACAATCTTAGTTTCCCTCACAGTATGCCTCTCAATTAGGTTATCACCTAATGTTTTAAAACTGTCCTAGTAAATGAATGAGTGAACATCTAAATCAATACTGCTTTCTTCTTAGATTCAGAGCTGAGTGGATCAAACCCTTATGCTGCCCACCAAAAACATACATTGATTTTGTATTAAAATATATTTCATTGGAAAGAGGAGGAAACATATAGCTCTTAAGTGTGGGTGGCAAAAGTACACAGGGTAGCATGTGTAGCATATTAACATGTGGTTCAGTAGCCCGAGAGTATTATGAAGTTGGAATTGTTGGCGGTGCCTTTGCTTTAATATACTGCTTACATACAGTTTGGGTTTGCAGTTTCAGAGTATTGGAGGTTTTAGAACTCGGAAGTGCAATACTGTGTGGATTACTGGAGTGAAAGATAAATAGTGTGCACTGAACCGCTGGAAGCCTGTGTGACAGCAGGTCTTTTCGATGGAGCCCATGCCTTTCTATCTGAACGTTGCAAGGCATTGATCTTTACCTGCTGAAATTTATGACCTCTGAAAGGAGGTGTAAAAAGCAGGCTGGCAATGAAAATAATTGAACTTAAAAATATGGTTTTAAATTTGACCTGGTAATTTTTTTTTTACACCTTTCCGTCTGCCACTTGCTAGATACGTAGTTTTATAAAATTTAAATAAAATATAATGTGTGTAGCTTGGCTGTGCTAATATTCCTGACAGAATCTGTATGGTTCTTTAAAAAAGAAATTATTTCTGTATCAGAAGTGTGTAGGACTCTGGGCTATTTTTTTTTTTGCCTTATATATATTACTAAGTTGAACAGAAATAATAAAAAAATCAATTTGAAAGTGTCTATGAGATGAAAGAGTGAAAACATAACCAGAAAAGAAAAGTAATAAATCAGTAGTGTGCATGTTCCCAATTATAATGGTAAAATAACTGAACCTCCTAATTCACCTAAGAATGCCGGACAGCTTTGGCAGAGGAGAAGAAGAGAAGTGAAATAAATTGCATTGAGCCAGTTGTCACCAGCACTAATTTTTATTCAACTTAATGAGAGCTAAGGGTCCAGATACACGAGTGGCTGTGAAAATCCTGGTCCAAGCATCACTCAGCTCTCCATCGCAGAGGAAAGGCAGGACTGACTGCGGGGACCTGGGTACATTTTGTATGGCTTTAAGACAGGCACAGCTTGCTTTCTGCAGGAACGCAGTATGTCAGCCAAATGGGAAAGGCTCAGCTACAAAGGTGGAGGGCTTTCATCGGTAGCGGACTGGGGTCTGCGTTAGGATGGAGCCTTCTGCTCCTTCTTGTTTTACAAATATCATGTGTTCCTGTGCTGGTTTGCTGTGACCATGCAGCTGGTGCAAAGTGAGAAACAGCAGGAGTAAGCGCTTACCTTGGCCCCGCTTTGATACTCAGCTCAGCCATTGCAGCAGCCGTCGGATGTGCAAATGAAGAGTGCTGCCCTACAAGCAGTGGTGTGCTGGGACAGCTGGTAGCCTTGGGAAAGACATCCCCCTCGATTCCGGCTCTGGGCCCAGGTCTGCAAGGTTTCCATACTGATTTCAGGCAAGAGGCTAACATAGGCAGTCAGGCAGGATCAGAGCCACTGAAGCTCTAGGTTTAGCTACTTAACACTTTATGACTGAAGATATTTGGTTAAACAAAATAAACAGTTTGAAGTCTATGTTTTCCTATCAAGCTGGCTGGGAAAGGAGTCGCTTTAGTAGAGAAGCACACACAATGAGCAGAAAGAAAAATGTTGCATCTCTGCAGAGTTTCAAAAGCAATTGCTTGTCTCATCCTTCACAACAAAGCAATGAAAGCAGCATAAGAGAAGAAAGAATGTGTAAACCAAATAAAGCGTAGAGGTGTGATGAAATTTCCTGTATCAGTAACTGAGAAATATTTTCACAGAACAGACAATTAAATAGTTAAAACCCACGATGCTTCTGCAACTGTTGATAAAGTTCACTATTCTGAAATTGCATCTCCTGTTACATTTGCTCTTATGTTTTAAAGTCTCCAAAGCCAAACTTTTAATGTTCTCCTGATCTGTGCTTTAAAATCTTCCCCGGGCAGTAGCTTTGCCTGCAGACAGTGTGCCTTGCTGTGGATTAAGGTATTATCATGATGGGTGAAGCTAACCATATTCTGGTTTGTTTATTGAAACAGGACCTTGTACTCGTCATGCCTAAATTCTGGATTATGAACTAGACTGGGTAGGGACTAATTCTTCCTAAGCTGTCAGTGGCTCAGTAATTTCACTAGGGAAGCAAGGCGGCTCAGTTACTCATAGCTGCTGCGAATATGTGCCGAATATCTGATCTCGCTTCTCCCGAGTGCATACAAATTGCGTTGTTTGTTGCAGGCACAAGTTGTAACAATTCCTTGCATTTTTCTTTCTTTGTGTCACTTTATCCTGCAGTGATCTTATCAGCACTATTTCCCTAGAAGAACTTGGATTTTTATTATTTTGTTTGCCTTGATTCAGCTGGGTGTTAAAGTGACCTCTCTTTCTCCCCCACCCACCAGCCCTCAGCCTTTCTTTCTGTTTCTCCACCACCCTCACTTTCCTCAGAGGATTTATCGTCTTTGTAGATTTGTTTCTCTTTCTCCTTTTCCCTCCAGTGTCCACCCTGATTTTGTAACCATAGCAATAATTGAAATACAATCCTAATATTTGCTTGCTGTAGCTATCATCTAGCCCAACACATGAACTGCTGGCTTTTGTATGTCATAAGATTTTGAAACTTAAGTCCAATGCATCCATATACTTGAGGGTAACTTGTTTAGTGCCCAACTGTCCCCTAAAGAAAAAATTTTGTTCGTGTGAAGTTGTGTGTCAGTGGGCACTGGTGCAAGTAAATGCAAGTCCTTATGGTATTGAAGCCAGGGAAAAAGGAAATCCTAAAAATAAAATTAAGGTTGCATTACAGGGAAGTTCTGCTTCACATAGATATATTTCAGTCTTTTGCTTGGAATATGTACAGCTTTCATTTTCCAAGATTTTTGCAAGATCCATGAATAATGGAAATTGTTTCGCACTTCAGCCTATTGCACATTAAGCCCAGTGTTTGATTAGGATGTGCTAGTGGACCTCATAACAAGCGAGGGGCTTTGGGTTGGAGGAGATGGTGTTACACACTTTACCAACCTCATATTTTAACCACTGAGGACATGAGAGCTGGAAGCAGAATTCTCGTGGCAATAAATCTCTTCTCTGTGAACAGGCTTAAAAAGCATTTTCTAAAAACTATACAGTAGTTAATGAAGCAGTTTATTAATTATGTTAGCCTTCCTGTGAGATAAATAATTTCAGGCTGTCGAACTGAGATAGAAAAGTGAAGTGACTCACTAGAGGCCACGCAATTTGTCAGTGGAAGAGCTGAAACAAACACAGAAGAATTTCTGGCTGCCAGTTCCAGAAAATACAATTTTTGTCTGAGTAGAATTTATGTATATGGGTTTTTTCAAGTTAATATTAATGTTGGTAATATCAATATAATTGTTGAAATATAGTATTTTTTCAGGACTAGGGAAAGAACGGGGAGACTGAACTCAAGCTTACAGGGGGTGCAGGCTCAAATTTAGGATTCACATCAAGTTGAAGGTGGCGGTTTGTGTTTGGATTTAATGCCCTTGAAATTTCCTGAACTTTACTGATGAGATTTTGGCTCAGAATGACAAAAATTAACTGATCTTCTGAGACTTCTGTCATCTGAGATGATGGAAGTCTTGTGAGATCAGCTTCCCTGGCATCATGGCTTTCACTGAAATCTCAGGAGAGCACTTACTTTCACATAATGTCAACTGTATCCAAACCAGGACTAACGAATACCCCCGTAGATCTCCTCCTAAGATCACAGGCATATTTGAAACACTGCTACCAGCTGTGTGCAGTCTGAGGAAATGTTCATAGCATTTGTTGTTTCCTCTGTCAGATATGGCCAGTGACACTTTTCAGTGGTGGGAGGGCTGTATATACTGTCTTCCAGATGTTCATTAGTGCAATTTCTCTTATTTATGTTCGGAGAAGTATTAACGAGGTAATTTAAAGACTGGGACAGGCTGGGTCTCCCACCCTGGAAACACTTATGCAGGAAACTTTGCTCTGCTCTGTTTTTTACTAGCAAATTGCTGGCCAGTAAAGTTTATCTGAGATTTTGGTGTTTAAAATGCAATGAATAATCTTCCCAAATGTGCTCTGTAGTCAAGACTGCATGGGATGTAGCGTAGTTAGGTGTGTCCTCTGCACTCTGTATCCTCTTTATTCTACAATTACTGCATAGCCCACTTTACAGGACACCCCCGTCACACCTCCCCCTGTTTCCCAGGGAACCTGAGCTCTTTTTACTCATAGTTTGTTGCTTGTATGCTGAGGACTAAATGCTATTTCTCTGGCAATGTTACTCTGCTTTAGATAGTTTGCCCCGTTTAAGTAACTTATGTTATGAAGAAGAAAGTGAAATAACTGGCGTAGCTGGAATACCGCAGAGGCAGGGGGAACGTGGACTTTGACCAGCTAAAAATGAACTAGCATGAACAGATGAAGATTTGAGTAAGAGACTGTAAGGGTTTTTAGGAAGACGATTCAATTTATGCAAAATCTTCCTCTTCTAGTCATGGATGTGTGGTTTTTTCCTGTCATTTAATATATTAAAGTCACACTGAAACCAACTCATTTCCATATTGGAAAGTGTTCTGCAAATCTTATTTTAAGATAGTATCAGATTCTTCATTTAGTGACAGTATCAGTGTGGAAGTACTTTAATTTAGGATTATTACCTTTGTTATATTACATTTTCATTCATGAAAGCTTGACCTTAAAATTATGTTGTAAAAAAAGAAAGCTTTTGTAAAATATTAAAACAACAGCCAGGATTCCCGTAGTTTTGTTGCTCAGTCTACTGGAAATTATTTAAAGCAAAATATCCTAATTTTCACTGCAACTCCTCTCCTCTCCTCTCATTTTAATTTTTCAAAATGAGTGTACAGAAAGGAGAGACAAGCCCCATAAGCAGCTTAAAATAGAATTCCCTAATCCTCTAGCTTTAAGAAATCAGAGGCAAGATTTTTGGTGTAGTCAAAAATTACTTTTAAAATTTAGCCCTGATCCTCAGCTGATGTAAACTTATGAAAGTTGAATTCAAAGGAACCACATGGTTTTTGCATCAGCTGAAGACATTGTTTATACTTCTAAATCTCAAAATTTCCTTTGTCCGAACTCTGTCCCTTCCACAGTTTGATACTGCCAGGTAAGCATTTTGTTTATTTTGGCTTTAATATTATTGTATTTAGAGTACATATTTTATAATCTACAGAATATTCTACAGACTACATACAGTCTGACTACAGAGCACATTTGGGAAGATTATTCATGGCATTTTATACACTAAATATTTAGTACTTATTTGCCTCTTTTTTTTGCACACTGGTGTTTTGACCAGAATATTATATGAACTTTTTCTGACTTAATTTTTCAACTCTGCTTCCTATAGGTGTTCATTACATAACTTTAAAGGTAAATTATTTACTCTAAGCCCCAAAATAATATCAGATTTTGTGATGGATTCATCATACCAAACAAGAACCTGGAGTTTTGTGACAGGTATCGGTATCTGTCCCTAAAGATTCATAATGAAAAACTGCCAGATATTCCTTTGAAACTGGTGGATGATTCATGTTGTTATATTTAGGCCACGTTATTCTGGAATGTTTAAATTAGACTAAAAGCCACCTCTGAATATACATGTGCAAACATAGAGTACATTTTTAGTTTCCCATCTGGAAATACATATAAAGTCCAGGACTGTTTTCAAGTCTCAAGAAATATTGTTATATTTTTATTATGGTATTTCAGTTCACACTCATACTAATATGAAAAGTTTAGTAATGGCATATCCTCAATAATGCCCTCAAATACCAAGGTTACATATGAAGTCCAATGGGATCTAGCAAATGTTTAAACTTTTATTAAAGCCCAAAGCCCAAAATAGACTTTACTAGACCTGTACAAATTATTTTAAATTATGTAAATATTTTTAATATGTCTGGCTTCTGACAGAACACCACTATACACTGAAGTATGACATTTGCCGTACTGTGCCAACTTTTTCCTTTTTTTTTTTTTTTTCTTCTCTAAATACCTAGCATCATTACTGGATTTGACTAGAGTCTGCTTTATGTGCTGCTTGTAGTTCAGGAGAAATGTATGTAATGAGGATGGACTGTGTCCTCCGACTGTTAACAGAGGCTCTTTAGCATGAGGTTAAGCGTGAACTTTGTTTTGGCTGCCAACATAGCAGCCAGGAGATACCTAGGATAAGGGTGGGGGAAGTCCTGGTCTGCTTTCCATCTGATGGACGTGTGCAGCTGCTCAGCAGGCTGGTGTCGGTGTGCAGTGTGTGAGTGTGTCAGAGAGAAAACTATGTATTCAGGGTTTTGTACTCTAACTTCATCTGCTAGGAATTTTCTTAAATTAAAAAATCCTGCCAAAACATTAATATCTGGATGTGCACAAAATCTGAACTTCTGAGTACTTCATTTAAACAAGAGGCAGTATAGGCAATAGTGGCAGCTAACAATCTGAAGAGCTCCAGGTTCATTGGTCAGATGTTTGCAGGTGTGCGTGTTGGTGCACATGTCCACTTATTTTTTTTGTGTTTTTGGTGGGTCTTTTTTCCTCCTCTATTACATGCAGTTTTGCTGAGCGAACATAATCTTATCTATGCCCATTTGCCTAACTTTGTCCATCCCTTTAATTGTGTATTACCTTACCTTGTGTTAAGAAGCCACTTTTCCTGAAATACTTTAGAATGCTGGAGAACAATAAATGTCTGAAAAATCCACATGTGTTATCCAAAGCCCACTTACTGACATTTAGGGTGACTAGCATTTGCACAAAGAATAGGAAATTTGTTCGGCTACATCAACTTGCAGAGGCTTGTCAGTCTTCTAAATCATGTTAGTGGAGGATTAGTTTGATTGGAAACTTGATCCAAGCAATGTTTGAATTAGTTGCATACAGAGTTCCCAGAGGTAATCTAGAGTTTATGTGAAAAATGGTATATAACTACATCATTACTGAGAATTAAAATATGTATGAATTGCTCTTGGTGAAATTTGTGGTTACTGGGATTGTTTAGGGATACCCTAATCCTTCATTTAAATAAGAAAATCAGGTAGCTTGATCTCATTTTAAAGATTTTAGAAAGTAAAACTTCCCTCTCTACTACATTTAAAAATCAGGATGTTTTTATGCTAGTCTTAGTATAAAAACTGGTGTCTATGACTCATGATGATAGTTTAATACTGCTCACAGAAATCCAAATAACGTAGCTATGACTTGTAGTACCCATGCAGCACAAGCTTTCCTCCTACAGGAGGAAAGTATCCATAGGGCTCCTGATCACTGAAACCTGGGCAATGACCAGCTGAATGAAGTAGCTCTAAACTTCCTCACTTTACTAGTTCTGATCTTTGGTTTGTTGCCACCATGGTGAAAACAAGAGATTATGAACATGTATTTTTCTGGAGCATGTAAGATCTTTCTGCAGAGACTTCTAATGTCTGAAGCAAAAGTGAACCTCTCTAGAGTTGCTTGTGTGAAGGAGATGATAAGCAACCCAGATTAAGTCCTGGATGCCTTTATACAGGTTCTGTTTAAAGAATCTAAATTCTGTTTTAAAAAAAAAAAATCTGCTGTAGATTCTGTCCTGCCAGTTACAAGAAGAGATCATGATGTGCATGTAGATGGAAAATGGCATTTGCCTGAAGTCATGAGCTGCCTGCCTATCAATCTCCATCCTTTGTTTCTCAGTGGGATGTTAGCATCACAAGTGATGGACCTATATCCACATTAATGGGACAGCTCTGTATGCCAGGAGCTCCCTGCCGGAGCCTAGGCAAAGTGGAGGGAGAGCAGCAGGCTCTGTCCAGGCTCCAGGCACTTCCAATGTTGATACTGGGCTGCCATACCCACTGAGGAGAGAGGGTCCACAGTACTGGTGCTCCAGAGGTATAGGAGCATATGTGCCATCTCTGTGGGGAGTAAAGCAGGACCCCTTCCCCCACGGTGTTTGTAAAACACTGTGAGAGCCTAGCTCTCACTGGCAGACACCTCCTGGCCCTTCCTGAGCCTCGGCGTAGCGTAGGCAAGTACGGGTGTTGGGGCTTTGCTTTCTATGGGAGCACATGGAGAGCAGCCAGCAGTCCATCCATGTCTGTTTGCCTGTGCATCTGCTTTGACAGAGAAAGCCACCCATGACACACCCCCAAGCCCCTCTCCTCTTCTCTTACACAGCCAGTCAGTAATGTTAGCATGGTATCAGTGAACACTCTACCTGTCCACTTGAATCTCCATGTAGCATTTGATGGACCTCCCTTAATAAATTATGTACTTGGAGGAGCAATAACAATAGCTGAGATTCTTGAGACAAGAAGAGTCACGTTACCAGAAGTACCAAAAAGGCTGATTAAAATTAAATCGTAGCAGACAACAGTTGTGTTACAAAGGAAGGCTCAATTACAGCCAAATCACTTTCTTTGCTAACCTCTGACTTATTTATTTCTCCTGCATGCTGCAGTCTGCATACTCTTTCTGGTTCTAATGAGCATTAATTGATTAGCTGGATCTATGAAGAGCTTGAGCACTCGTAAGTACTATCCCAGTGGGTACACAACTAAATAGTTTATGAGATAATTAGTATTTTAATGCCTTTTCTAATGAGCCTTTTCAGTAATGAAATCTCATGAGAACATTATTGGTTCATATATATTTCTTCAGACAAAGCAGAAGGTAAGCTAATGCTATTAAGAGATTTTAAAGCTAGTTTATAAAATGGTTTTTAGTAACTTATTTTTGAATATTTGCCTTGGTTCATTTTGCTTTATTAAAAAAAGAGCCATCCTAATTTTTCCCATTGCTCTGCCTCTTGCACTCCTCTCTCCTGACAGAATTCTTACACTATACTGCAATTTCAAATAATTGGGATAATTTTTGAGGCTGCTACATGATCTCCTAAGCTCAGCTGTAAGTAAATAATACCATACTGTCTGAGCGTGTTGTTTCAGATGTGTTCTCATCCTGGAAAAAAAAACAACTCTGTGCCTGGCTGCACAGTGCCTTGGATTTATGACTGTGTCAAGTTTGAGAGAATGACCAACCTCTACAAAGCTTTTCAATGTCAAGCTGAGTGCTCTTATGTAGGCTTGAAAGCAGCACAGAACTTGCAGCCATATAGGCAGTTTTACCTCACCTCCTCCTTCAGCATTGTCGGATATATTCCGTTTTACCTAGGTTTAACCCAGAGTGGGAAGAACAAGTCCTGTGCATTGAATTTTATTTTTCTGGTACCTAAAAGAATACAGCTGAAGATGGCTTCTCTGGGAAGAGTTTTTCAGTGTGTGAGTGGCTCATTTTATCATTGATCACAGGCACTGTCCTTGCTTTTTGTTTTCCTGGAGATCAAAAGATAGCAGCATTAGGGCTCACTTCTTCTATCTGGGAAGTGCAGTCTTGTCCTGAGTGGCATTTGAGCTACAATTTAGCAGCATATAGAAATGTGGGGAAACAGCCTGGACCAAACAATGAAACATCTGTGCTTTGGAAGCCTGTTTAATAAATTAGTTTTAAATCATCCAAGTGATTTATACCTTGAAATGCTTTAGAAACTTCATTTTAAGTCAGGGATGTACAAATCCTGTTTAGCACTAGAAGCTGTAGGAGTAAACTGTAAGAAATTCCCCTATACAGATCTCATTATGTAATGTAAGATGCAATGAGTCTAATTCATCCTTGGGGTGTCTTTAATGGTGTCAGCACCATTTCACAAAGGATGGATTTGGCCTGGGGACATCACCACCATAAAACCTCATTGTCTTCCACTGGTATTCCACTTTGTCTCCAAAGCTTTACTGAGACTTTTCACTGTGTTGTATTAATAGCCTAGTTCTTTTTGGTGAGTCTAAGTTATATGGCTGTTGCTTTCTTCAAATGAATATGGAAAGCTACATTTTCCGTTCGGATAACCCTCAAAGCTCCCTCCAGAACACAGAGGAATGGTGTCCTTAGACATCGTGTGACCTTGCTTGCAATACATGCTTTAGCAATGCGTAGGAGATGAAGAACGCCCAGTGCTGACCACTGCTTTCCACATTGCCTGCCATCTCCACACCCTTTTGCAACACAAGACCCAACTGCACAGGGAGGCTAATGCCTCCTGTGGCAGCTCCTAACTGCATCTGCAGAGTCTTGGGTTCTCAGCGCTCACCTGGGCAGCGGTGGAGCCCTCTTGTCAAGGCACAGTCCCACGCAGTTTTAGAATGGAAGCTAAACAGCCTAATCTGTTGCCTTGGCTAAGATGTGGTAGCTTCTTATGTTTATGGTTTGTTCAAAATGCAAAATAAATCAGATTTGCCTGCCTTGTCGTCAGAGGTGAGCCATCCCCCCCAGCTCCTCAGAGACCCTCTGCATGGTCAGCAAACTGACAGGTTGTGCCCACACCAGTGCCCAGAGAGGAAAGTTCAAGTGAGAAGGTGCACATCAGGTTACCAGCCCAAGAGTAGAGGAAAAATATCCTCAGATAAATATTTTGATTTCCATTCTGGAAACTTCATAGAGGGTGTTGCTGCTCTGTATTCAGAAGCTTCCTTAGAGGAGAAATGGTCCCTCGTCTGTCTGAGGGTAGGAGCACCTAACTGACTGTCTTTCGTGGCCTTTGGACTTTGCTAAACACTAACCGAGCACAGTAAGAATTCAATTGGGGTGGTGGGCAGACCAGATGCCAGATGTTGGATTTCATTTGGTAATATTTCTTTTAAACTTGGAACGGGCTGGAGTTGTTTTCCTTACTTTTTCTGAGACTCTCTCTATTTGTTTGTGCTTCCTGAGTCATCACCTGTCTGTGCCAAGACTTTATTATATCTAACAAAAGGTATATTATTGATGCACTGTGGCATGCAAAAAGCCTTTCTATGAACTTTGCTGGACATGTGGTCCTTCCAGAATCATTTTGCTTCCTGTTTCTGCTCCTGAGCAAGTCCACGCTCCAGGCTCTGCTCTGACAATGTGTAAATGCTCAGCAGGCTTTGACATCTCATCTGCTTAAAAGCACAGCTTTTTCAGCTTCTTATGCATTTAGATCAGCCCTCTTACCTTTCATTTCATAAAAACATGCATGTGTATATATATATATATATATATCTACAGTCTCTTTGGTGATTGCTAAAAGAACAACGGAGAGGTAGGCACTGAAGAAATGTCTTGTCTCTGTTTGAAATACCTGGCAAGAGCAAAAGGCACTCGAGAGAAAAGTTTGACACTTTCTATGTCTTTCTCCTCCTTGTGCATACCATGAGATCATGATTAATGGCTTTGTTGATGTTTGGAGGGCAGAAATCACTTGTATGTTCAGTTCAGGAAGACCTCTGAATTGGCAGGGCCCAGGGGAACCAGCAGCTCTGGGTCTGGAAGGACCCATGATGTCATCTCATGTAGGCACAGGGGATGCAGCTATTACTTCTTGAGGCATTGTTCTTGTATAGGACTAAGGTGTGTGGGTTTTTTCGGCCTTGCAAACACATTAATTCTGCACTGAGCAATGGAAAGATTCCCCACCCTCAGGGGAGGCTGTTTAGGATGGGGGGAGCCTTAATGTGCAGGACAGGGGGCTGTTGGGGGTGTGCAGGCAGAAGGACAATCAGAGAGGATTCTAGACTTTGCAGTTACACTTCTAGTGATGCAAACTGAGTTCAAAGGAATGGGAACCTCTAAATAAAGTGTACTTGAAATAAAGCTACAATGAGATAGAGAAATATACACAGTAGAGAAATAGGATATCTTGACACTTATTCATGGCTTTCCTAGGGTGTCTTGGACTGTATAAACTCACTGCTATTGTGTTAGTGAAACCCTAGATTCCCTGAGGCCATAACTGTTACCAAAATTTAACTTCTTTCGCTTTGAAGAAAGACGAGAAAAAGTAAATTTATTACAGTAGTGTAACTCCTGTCAATCCCACACATAAAGGAGTATGAAAAACACATAATTTAAGAAATTATGGACAATCTTGTAATTTCATGATGATTTCTTTCCAAACAACATGCATTTTAAGAATATATTTTTTCTGTATAGAAGGAGGAGTGGAGTAGAATGCCTTCTTTTTCATCAGCCTTTTGTTTCAGTAAAAGAAGATGCTATTGAAGACACATTGGGTAGTCTGTCTGGTGTCCTTGATGATCTCTGCAAGAGATACGCTATCTCTGTTTTGCTTTTAAGCTAAATGAATACATTCAGAAGTCATGGAGACTGTGAGCATCATATTCTCAGGATATCTTGTGTCCTTACAACCTACTAAACTTTAATTGAGAGTCATTGTGTGTTGTGTTTATGGTTCAATTTAGATAACGTTTACTTATGTTTACATATTGTGCCTGGCTAATAGATGGCAGACACAGAGTGAAATTAAAATACAGAGAACCCAGACAATAAACATCCCAGTTCACAGTTAGACTATGAGTCTTTGTGCTTCTTCGTAGTGTGATTTCAGAATCTAATTAAGCAGATGCTCAAGGAGTTTGACGATCCAAGCCTTAAATTGCTCGCTTAAATTACTTTTTCCTATCAGCATGAACTTAAGTATCGAAGATAAATTTAAAATAAGGAACAAATGTTAAGGATGAAAAGTATGACATAAATTAAACTACCTCAAGCCAGAAATAAACTGTTAGCTAACAACACAACATGCAAACTGGAAATCTAGGAAAGTACAGTATGTCTTACCACAAGGTTGCCTATTTTGAAGAAAATAGAGCAAATGTTATGCCTGAATGTCTGAACTGTTTTCTGGAAATACGCTACTATTTTGCATGTAGGTATTTTTTTCATTACTAAGTAGGAACATTTCCTTTCCCACCTGTCAGTCACATTTGAATCAAAAAATTGTGCAAGTGCATTTGGGGGGATAGGGAACAGCATGTAGTTTAAACTAAGTAGGAGGAATATCCTAGTTTATGTGTAAATAATGTAAAAAGCAGGGATGTCTTACATGGTTAAGAAGTTAAATTTTCTTAGGAATATCACTGCTCTATTTCAATAACAGTGTTATTCCTGAGCAAAATAAAAAAAAGATTTCTGGATTTTTAAATGAAGCTGAAACCATGGGGTTCACGGTATGAGGGCCACCCTGAGTACAATGTCTGCATTAATCTTTGCTCCTTGCACAGAAGGCTGGAGCTGCCTGCCAGAGCTAATGAATGGATTCTGACTCTGCCACGTTAGGCTATTACCAAATACAAAGGCTGGTCACAAATTATAGTTTGTCTGATGGCTTCAGATATAAGCATTAGAAAAACATTTGCTCAACAATAATAATTAGTCAGCGATAGAGGCAAGTTTTACAGACTGCTTTGGAGCACTGAGGCAAATGTGCCTTTCTGTGGGAAAAAGCCTGTTGCCTGTCTAGTGATTCATAAAAAGCAAAAAAAGGCACTTTAGTTACATCTCTTTTAAAGGTGAGACCAAACCACAGCATTTCTACAAAACCCAAATAACCTCAGTCTTTACTGCAAACACTGCAGTGTTTTAGAGCACCACTTTTCCTCAATTAAACAGCAACAACAAAAATCTTATTGGAGAGTTGTTCCTGGCTTGTATTAGTGTTATGCTTGCACAGATACAGTGCTTCACTGAGTGGATTCTTTTTAGCTTAAACCTTAACAGTTAAATTAAACAGAAAACTCACAACTGGCTCAGAGGAGCTCAGCAAATCACCAGGCACCCTGGGCTGCTGAGATGCTTTCGTTCTTTAGCAATGAACTCATACCTTGGGCTTTTGTATTCTCGGAGAGAAGAATCCATAGTTCAGAGAACTGCTAGAAACAGGATGGTTAAATGAAGCCCAACAGTAAGCAATTCGTGTTACTGAAGCATGTCATTGAAACTTGGCACGAGTGCTGGGTCGGAGCTTGTGCTGTGGAATGGCTTTAAGTGCTTGTCATCCCATAGATACCACTGCAAATGTTCTGTACTGTCTCTCCTTTCCTGCGCTGTCTGGGAGAGTGAGTACAAGAATAAGTCTGTGCATTTTCATTTGTTTGAGTTTGAGTTTTCTGTGCTTTGTTTTCGGTAGCGTGGTTATTAGATGAATGAGGTTGAATCCATGCCAGGAGAGATGCAAAACAGCCCATTACTTCATTGTGTGGTTGATTTGCGTGTTTGTTTTAAAAGTTTGCATGTACTAGTGAATGCAAGGGGATGATAGCATCTAATAATTGTAGTGCTGGCAGAAGCAATGCAAGCTTACTCACACAGCCTGCCAAGGTACCTCTAGTCTGGCTTGCAGCACCTTTTTTTTTCCAGTGGTTGTCCTGCTGCCATAGCACAGACCCAGAGAGCAGCTTTAAAGTACTCACAAGTGGTGTATGCAGGGAGACCACCAAATCAATTTTCGTTTTTGATGTGATTAGTTTTTGACTGCTACGTTGCCATATCTTGTGCCAAGGTACTTAACAGGGGGTTCCTTCTGTGAAAGTCCTCATTTCCACTTTTGTGCTGATGCAACTGAAGGGAAATTATTCCCTTCCCAAGCTGATCATTCTGTGAAAGAGTTTGAGAGGGATCTGCCAAGAACAGAAAGGATGAATAGATTAACAAATGCTGGTAATCCCTGCATTGCAGAAAGATGGACTTGATCTCTGTATATTTGCAGGCTTGTGTCAATAGTGCAGAGAAATATAAGACTGTCCTACAGAGCTGGTAATAGTGTTAGTGCATACAGTTTGATTCAGTTATTGTTGTTCTACAGCACCAAGTGTTAATTAAAGGTATCATGATGAGGGCTTCCTCTGGTGTCCATATCCTCTTGATGTGGACACAGAAACGGTAAGAACTTCAGTGGGGCAATCTGTAACAGGGACTTTCGTGATCTAGAAAAGAGAGCATGGTTGGTAATTAAATAATCAATTTTTTTTAAGAATGTCTTTACCAATGCTAATTAAAATACCTGTAATTACTAAATTATCTCATTAGTAAAGATAAATCTCCAGATTATTTTCTGTTTACTAGGTTGCTAGGTATCCCTAATACATCAATATGTATAGAATTATTCAATGAGATTGCCAGGTTTTTTTAAAGATAAATAGTTTTACATGCTTCAGAAGTAGACTCCAATTGGCTAAGGAATTGGCCAAATGCTAAAAAAGTGACATCATTCTTGGCAAGAGGTAAAGATGTATTTTTGTTAACAGACATTATATAAAAAGTGCACTATACTACTTCTAAGCAAAAATCCGTGTGTAGGAATAATGAAATGTCTTTTAGACCAGAATAATTTTTAAAAGAAATGAAATTTACTGACCAGTCATGTGTATGAGTGCACGAGTCTGTTAATGTAATGTATTTGTTCTTCTATATCCTTTTTTCTTTAAACATAATTAATGCGTATGACATGAATACTTTTGAATCAATACCATTATTTAGCAGATAAATGTAATAGTTTAATTAATTCTATTAATTATTCTATTAATTCTTCCATCAAATCCATGTTTGTGAAATAGACATACTGTAATTGACTTCTTGAGTCTAATCATATACTTCAACTTTCAGCAATTATGTTTTAACTTAATTCCAATGACTGATTAAAACCATGTGTATTCAGGTTTAGATAGATGTGCTTACTGCGGGATTGTTAAACCTGCAGAAAATATGTTCTTAATAATCCATTAGTATTTAATTAGCATGCAATAACTGTCTTATTAAATCTAAATTAAAACCTTATTTGAGGCATGTAATTGAAAGTGCCATTGGGTAAAATCTAATCTGTCAGGGATGAATTTACAAGGAATAACAATGACAATGCTAGGTGGTTTTTTTTCTGCAGTTTTCAGGGTCTTCCCAACATTTGCTTAGTCATCACTGTGGAATCTTGCAACAATCAGTTTTCTGCAAGTGCAGCATTTAAAATGTGTTTTGGGTCAGAGTTGTCATCTTTTGAGAGTTCATCTCGATTTGAAAGATGATTCTTCGGGGGGAAGATGAGGAATTCTTAAACCTTTACCAGATGCCAAAATGTGTGTGAATGTTTCCTGCTAGCCAGTGAAGAAGGAGAGATGGTTTGCAACACACATCACATGGTTAGGTGTCCCTCAGTGCCTCAGCATACCCTGACAAACATGAAAGGAAGACGGGGTTTTGTGACTCTATCTCTTTATAACAGAGAAGTTATTACTACATGTTGATTTGTGCAAGGGGTCACGCAACATAGCTCGTGAGAGCAAATTACAGTAAAATTAGACTATTTACAGAAATTGTGACACTTTTCATTGTTCCAGGATAAGAGGGATCCATAATCCATCCAGAGACCTGAATTCATAAATGCTACTGGTGGATTTGCTTTAGCAGGACAGCTGAAAGAGTCTGTGTAAATTATCAAACCAAATTGCTTGTAAAAATCTAAACATCATTGGTTTGAGATTAATAGCTACTTGAGTTCCTGTAAAGATGAGTTTAATTAACTGGCTAACAAATTTGTAGCAAAAATCTCTCTGATCTGATCTGCAGACCCCAAGTTTGCTGTTCCCTTTTCTCATCATAACCTCATGCTTCCTTGACAGTAAGTGGGAAAACTGCGAATACAGGAAACACAAGATGGAAGAGCTGTAATTTAGCAGGTGAATCACAGGAGATAATTTTCCTGGGATATTTTATATTGGTGCTTACCCACTGTCACCCTCAGTCTGCATTGAGTGCTAGTCTCCATGGACATCAAAGTCTCATTTCATCAGATTGTGATTTGGCAGTAAAGGATGGGGTAATTCCAGATGTTGATGGGGCTGTCTAAGGATCCAAGACTGTGGTTAGGGTGGGAATAAAAGATTACCAATGATGGAGAGCAGGGAGAAGCAGCAAAATATTTTGCTGATTCCGTAGACAGTGTTGGCCAGCAACGCCTAGAGTGTTGACAGACCTCAGTTCCTGAGTTGTGGTGGACAGTTCTATCCATTCTTAAGGTGCTCATAGGACAGAAATTCAACTCCTCTGTTTTTATTAACAAGCTGAGGAGGATGAAGACAAAAAAAAAACATCAAAGAAGGATGTAAACCAAGGTAACGTTCAAAGAGAAAGGAAGACACTTGAGAGCAATCTCATCTACAGCAGAAATGTGGCCTTTGAGGGAGGACAGGTATTTGCAAGGACATGCACAGTGCAACAAGCAAGGTGAACAGAGAAAGGCATCAGGGCTCATTTGAAGAGCGGGAAAGAAAATATGTGTCCAGTAATGGGGACAACCCCTAGAATTACCCAAGTCAAATTAAATGGTTCCTTTTACTTGTAATACGTTTATGATTAGGCCACACGTGAATAGCTGTCATGGTGAATGCACTGTGTGTGTAAACCATGATCTGTTTATTTGAACTTAGACTCGAAGTGTTACTGGACACCCATGCAAAACTGGAGTGCTCTTACTCCGGAGCAGTGAAAAGTGTAACAATTTCTGTAAGCAGCTCTATTTTGCAATTTACTCCCACCAGCTGTGTTCTGTGATTGCTTATAGAGAGCAACATGTGATAGCAACTCTTTTATTATAAAGAGATACAGCCCATGAAAAGCCCATGAAAACCCATGAGCAGCAGAGTTCAGTCACACCGGTAGCCATCCAAGTACATGAAATACAGTCAACACAAATGACTATACCCCATGGAGCTGTTCAAAATCAACACCGAGATGCTGACATGGTGGGGAATTAGCTAAGGCTGAGAATTGCTGAGCAGAGAAAATAGGGTGCAAAATTATTTAATTGCTCATCTTCATTTGAAATTGGTGAAGTGTCAGGTCTAGCTATGGAAACTATGTAGGGTTTATTTACATAGCCTGATTTGAGGCACCTGTCTAAATCAGGAGCCAAAGCTCCTAACAGGGTTAATAGAGCACTTCTGTTAAGAGCTAATTACAGCCTAATGTGAGGTTCTCTGAATGGCTCTCTAGTGGCACTATTGGACTGGGGGCAGCCAAGGCTGCACAGCCAGGGGACTGATTCGTGTATTTTCAGTAAGCACTCATACCCTGAGCTTCAGAAAGTTCAACAGTGGAGTATTCTATAGTGTTCATCAGTATCGTTAGTGCATGGTTAAAAACTGTGCAAATCACAGAGAGAAAGACATTGTAACCCCTTAGTGAAATAGCATACATGTTACTAGCAGTTTGGGGTTAGGGTTTCAGCAAGGAATAAATATAGTGTCTATAGAGCTGTGTTGACTTCAACAACACCAGTTTACACTCGCTGAGGATCAGATTCAGGGTTGTTTTTCAAAAGTCAGTCTTCAATCTACTCTTGCTGCATGCTTGTATGCGCTCGCTTTCCTTCTCTAGCTAATATTTTCAAGCAAAAGAAGCTGCTGTGGCATCACCGAGGGCAGGGATATTAACATGGTTATCAGAGAAATTATTACACGTGGTTTATTGTCTTGTTCTTCAATGCTGGCCTGTAAAATAAGGATTACTGAAAAATAAAAAAGTCTGTTGCAGTTTGCAAAAAGTAGAAGCATTTTACTTTCATTTCTAATCAAACAGGCTAAATATTCATGTTTATGTGCCTAAATGAAACTTTTGTATGCAGTCTTCCACCCCATCTGCATGAATAGTGGCATTGTAACAGGATGAGGTCACTGCAGAAGGGAAAGTGAGGTAAGAACACAGCTGAATCTACAGCCTCTGCTACATGGTGCACCAGCTAGGCTTAAAGGAATACAGCGCTTTCGCCGGAGCCACAGTTGCCGTGGGCACTGCCTGCAGAGCTGAATGCCTCTCACAGGGCTCTGGATGCATTCCTGGCTCTACTGTATGGTCTGATGCACAGTATACAGTTTCCTCTGCTTTTACAAACTGCTCTTCAGAGACCTCTTTACACATCTAATATAAGTGAAAATCCATATGGTTTATTTTAAAGCCTTCATTTAAAAAAAAAAAAAAAGTTATCAGGCCTCATTCTGCTTTGACTCATGTGGTGTAAATCCTGAGCAGTCCCTTTGTAATATTCACTGATGTTCAGGATTTATGCCAGCATCAAGGGGAGCAGTGTTTGGCCCATCAAAGGGACTTTTCCCTCTCATTCTTTTCAAAAGAAATGACTCAACCTTATGAAGACTGATGGCTTCCTATTGGCATCACCTCTGTACCTTGTGGGAATTCTCACATACATAGAGTATGGTATAACCCAGTGTGGGCATCTGAGGGCTGGGCAGTGGAAGGGTGACATAGCAAAGGGGCATTTGAAGGAGTGCAGTATTTGCTAAATCTGTGTGTCAGTTCACATTTTACCTATTCCTTGTGTTAACTTAAAAGGCCATATAAACAGGTTGCCAAAGGTACACTGGCAAATCGCCATTCCTCACCCACCATCATAATTAGAACTCTGAGAACTTGGAAAAACCTGCCTAGTGAGCAAACCCTTCTCGCCCTTTTTCCACAAGGTTCTCCAAGCTCACAAACCTGGGTAGACTTGGAGCAGCTGCTATTTCAAATGAGACTGTCCATCCCAGCCTCACCACCCAGCATTGGAGCCAAAGGGGCTCTCTTTTCATCCCGTGCCACCTCTTGCTGCTTCAGCTTCCCAACAAATTTGTCTGAAATAGAAATACCTTCTTGCTCATAATTGTCTTGTTGTGGAGCAAAGAACCCACAACTCTTCTCGACCCAGACTTACCGGAGTAGCCTGTTTCTCTCTCACCTATCAACCTCTTCCCTTCAGTCAGTAGCTGATAACCTTGAGGTCAGACCAATATGACATCTTATGTTTCAGAAGCAGGACACTCAGTACTATTGTTTCTGCTGCAGAAGCCTGCTATCAAGACAACATCAGGATTTATTAACCTATGGTGCCTTTTTATTTTACTTGTTTTTTGGGGTTTGGGTTTTTTCCCTCACTTCACAGGCAGTGGGTTGAGCCACAAGTGTTATCAAGGTTTTACAGCTCATTTGGTATCCTCATCTTTGCCCAGCACAGGAAAACCAGGTAGGAGCTGATGAAGCAGACAGAGAAGTTTAGAGAGCTTTTTTTCTGGGAAAACTAGCCATTTTTGGTTACCTGAGCCAAGACCTATTGACCCTAGGTTGCCAGGCTTGTGTGGGTCCTCTCTGCCGAAAAACTAGCTCAGAGGCTCTTTTATCTTTGTTCCATGCATCCCACAAACACCAAAATAATCTCTGTTTTTCCTGCCCTGCAACATCCAGCTTACTCATGAGCATTGGAGCTGCAAATGGCAGGCTAGAGCTGTCCCTGCTCTGTTCTGGTCTAACATCTGCTCTTCCCCTTGGCCTCTATGACACATCTGGGAGTTTAGGATTATGGCTTCACAAGGAGAGAGGGAGAGAGGGAGAGATATAAGCCTTGGTGATAGAGACAGTGATGGTGGGGTTTAAAATGACATAAAAATAAGGTAATAAATGAAGCAGAAACTTAAAAAGCCATCATTGTATAAAGACCCTGCTAAAGGAAACGGGTGTCCAGAGAACTGTGGGCAAAAAACAAGTATCTGGGTAGCATTTCAAATAGCCACATTCAGTCTGTGGAAGCTAGACATGCACCACAAACTGCTTTTATTAGGAGAGCACAGTATGAGACACAAAAGAGTAAATGCTTGTGCTTCTTTCCAGTTCTGTCCTTTAGTGTAACTTGCATCTGACGCTGTTATAGAAAAGGAAACATTATGGGGCGGAAGCGAGAGAAACCTGCCGGGCTGCCGGAAGGAGTGAGCTGTCTGCTTCCCTTCACTCTCTTTCCTCCTCCTCCTGCCTCTGGCCACCTGTCAGCATCCCCTCGCCTCCCCCATAATCCTCGCTCCCGCCAAAACCTCCCTTTGTCTTAATGTGCATTTTAAAGCCTGGTCTTAAATTATATTTTCTGGTGGCCACTGCTTCTTTCCCAAATGTCTGTGTCCTGTTTTTGTCAGGATGGGAAAGGCTGAGAGTCAGAAAGTGGAGGGGGAGAAATTCAGGCTTGTGCAGCCCAAGCATAAATGAGCCTTTTGCTTCACGGTCAGTAGTTCAAGTCCATCCCACAGAAGTCAAGCTGGAAAGTGATATCTGCTTTGGAGCGTGCATGTACAGCGTTAGTTGGTGGTCTCATTCGAGTTCAGAGCAGACAGGTGTTCGGTTCACTGCTGGCTCTAATTGACATCTTTGCTGGCAGCTTCAGAAGCAGGGCCAAAGGCTGCTTGGGCATCCAGCCTGCAATACCCTTCCCTGGGTGGTCTTCCTAAGTCAGCGTCACCACAAGCTGGCAAGGTAGCCAGGGGAGGCTCAGAGTGCTGTTGTCTGTGTTGTATCCATTCTGTCAATAAAGAGGGATATTCAGCTCTGAGTGCTGTTCCTGAAGCTTTGATTTCACTTTTAAGAAGGTGCTTTTTCTCCTCTTTGCACTATCTTTTTTTAAACTTTGAAATAATTAAACTTTGAAGGAACTAATGGATTAGAAATATGGAACTAAATTTACAAAGAGGCAGTTCAGGCAGGGGCCCATTTCGGGGGCAGGGCGGGGCTGGTGGAGATGGATAAACTGGTGTTACTGAAACACTTTCAGTCCTGGACATTTTAAATTATTTTTGTCTACCAAACCGTCCCAGTCAAGATGCCTGCCTGTCCTCAGTGTAGCCACCCTTGTGCGAGTACAGGATCAGTGAATGTAATTTGGAGCAGGATTATGTCTTGGTCCATGATGTTTCTGCACCATCTATCTGTTTCTACCTACAAATAGCAGCTTCCAACAAAAAAATGTCTGTAGGGTTTTTACATGCATTTCTGAAAGCCCTAAGGAATCTTATTTTAAATATGTGTACTTGCATCCTTCAGCTTCCCCCTTTTTATTTGCTTTTACATTTATGCAGACCTCTCAAGTCCCTGATAATCAGGTTCATGGGGCTGTGTGATGCTGGTCTGTGATAAGGACAGGCATGCTGGTGCAGATTTGTGTGATGGCATCCTCCATACACACTGACGCTGGGGTGGTAGAGGGTATTAGGCTCTTTGTGAGGATTATGATGTCCTTCAGTGGTGCCTGGTTGCTATGTAACCTTCCTGTCCCTCTCATGCTCCAACACCCTGGTAGCTGCAGGTAGCTGCTGCAGGTACAATTTTAGACCATGAGGGATGCCGCAGTGTCCAGATGAAATTCCCTGAGACCTGGTGCCCCCAGGCAGTGGAGCAGAAGATGAGGCCAAAAGATTTGAGTCACATGGGAACTAGCAAGTCTCCATGCTCACCGAGCAAAGCAGGGTCAGTTCACCTGTCCCGATGTACAGGTCTCCTATCCCACATCCAGGTGTTCAGGAGTTCAGGATAAGCAGTAAATGAATCCCAGTGGTCTCCTGGTCTTAGCTCATCTCAGAGGTGCTTGGCGAACTCTCACCTTGTTCTGCCTATTTGCTCTACAGTTTTGTCTGCCACAGCTCAGAGCCCCGCTAGGGACAGGACTGAGCAGCTGGTGTGCTGGAAAGTGCCTTACAGAAATAGGGAGCACTAGGAAACATCATGTGTGATAACTAAACAACTTTGTGTGCTGTTGCAAATCATATGTGAGTTTATATTCCCAAAGCAAATGTAAATTGTCTCTGTTCGGTTGACTTCAGCACTCCTTCATCCGCTCACTCCAGGTGTGGTTCTGCCCAATAATCTTTTAAACAGTAAAAACAATTTCAAAAAATGTTCTCCACCTTTGCTCTGCTTTTGTGAAGCTTCAGATTCTGCCTGGGCCTCATTGGGTACAGCTACGGCTCTCAGATTGTTCAATTCTTGCAGTGGTGTTCTCATTGCATGATACTGTAAAAGTTACTTTTTGTTTTAGTCTAGGTTATCGTTGCTAACTGTACATTTTCATCTACAAGTGCCAAGTTCCTGCTTTAAAAAAATAAAAACATAACCCCCAATCAAATGCTAAATTCCTAGCTGCGTAGTAAAGATTGATTACATGTGTTCATGTGTAACTTAAAAATGGTTCATTCAGGAAGTATATGGTCTTTTAAAGGCAAGTTTAAAATCTTCAATTTTACCTAAGTTTATTTATATTAGGGAAAAGGGCCTGGAGTACCAAGCAAACCCCCATGATATATAGGGTTCAGCCTGAGAATTCTCTGAACTATTTTATATATTTTTATTTTATCAATATGCTCTTTCATGGCTACTAATAAGTTTTGTTAGTCGACTTACAGAAAAGCACATATAAAATAAGGAGTAAGTAATTCCATAGCACTAATAGTATTAGTGAAAGGCATGAAGTCTGGAGGCAATTGTAAAAGAACTAGTTCAACCAAAAAATAATTCTCATTTGAATTAGCGTGATTAATTTCATAGCTTTTCCTTGTCACAGTACACTGAAATCAAAACAGCGAGGATGTTTTAAAACTTTCAGTGTATAATTCTAGTACATGTTAGAAGAAAGGTATATACACATTATGTGTATATGTCTAAAGTAAAGTCATAAACAAGAAAGACTAAACTTCAATTCTACTTTTGGTTGATTTTTTTTTTTTTTTTAACTTTAAGCAGTGTTTAACTTAATTGCAGAGGAAAGTAAATGTGACTGTAACTTGTCCTTGGTTGCTCCTATGTCAGGCAGAGGATCCCACAGCTTTTGCACTATGTGCCTAATTGATTTACACGCTGGATGCATTCATGCAGGCTGGAGCTATTTTGCCGGAAGGGATGAAAGAGGAATCACCCTGCTTGTTTCTTTTGCATCCTAACTATAGTATTTGCTTACTAAGTATGTTGACTCTGTAGATGTCATGCTGTTTGCTGTTTCTGAATGTGGGGCTGATGGAGTGCTTGCTGGTGCACACAGAAGATGGTAGCAGGTGTCATCGCTCCCTGTGTGTGCATGTGCAGCACCAGAATGTGAATTGTTCTCCTCTCCAGTACCACACATCCACGCAGTGTTCCCGACATGCCCAGGTTCCCATAGGCCTGTGTTGTGTCCTGGGTGTTTATTATGAGGAAAAAAAGGAAATCCTGCCAATCCACATCACTAATGCAAGTTTGTCAAATGACATCAGCAGCAGAGGAGAATTTAGTTTCTAACCACATGCAAATAGGTCCCAGACTGCTGGTTATGCCATGATATCAGCTCTGATTTCTCATCCATTATTTGATGGGCTTCAATGCGTAAATGCAAGATACGTTTCCCCTCCTTTTCCTCCCTCCCACGCAGAACTTCTGGGTTTGTTTTGTCTTTATTTGTGGAAAATGTGTTTTGAACAACAAACATACCTCCTCAGGAGAAGTTTATTTCAAGGATGATTTCCTACACCAGCTTTCCTAGTCTTTTTTATCGTTTTGCATTATGGTGAGCTGTTAATTACTAGAACACTTCAGATATTTCCCCAAGGGATTCAACTAAACATCAGTAATAGTTCCAATGCTCTTTGTCATGAATTGGCATTAACTTTGTTAATAAAAGCTACTGTATTATTTTGGCTGTGTGAAGCATTAAAGCGTGTCAGCCTGCCTGCAGGTATGCCAAGACACAGCAGCAAATCAGGTCATGTCATGCAGGTTAATGTCAGGTTAGATTTTACAGCACATATGTCTACTTAAAATGGCACAGGCCTCCAGACTGTGTGATTTGGGGTACTAGGACATGGAACTTGTCACTGCCAGGTATAAGGGTTGAAGCCAGCTGAGCTACGACCATGTCTCTTGTCACCAGGTGTTAGCTGTCTTGTTCAGCCTGGACTGAACTCCTTCTGTAAGCTGTAATCACTTCCAGGTAGTAATTCAGCCCAGAGGCATGGGATGGTTTGTCCTGTGCAGAAATAATCTAAATATGTGTTCTAGACTACTGAGCCTAATTTCAGATTAATTCTTGGGAGCTCTCCCTAACTGCTGTTCTCTGCCATTTAAAATCCATTTTGTTCCAGTATCCTGGAAAGGTGGGAAACAGAAACTTATGCGGATGTCACGAGCAGTTTAATTTGGTTTTCAACCAGAGGTGTCTAGGTCAATTAACTTCACACAGTTCTGCATACACCAATTTAAACTGTTCCCTTATAAAGCATTCCGTAAATAGTATTTCCAACACAATGGAGCTTAAGTATATTTGCAAAGCTACTGAATAAATACACAATACCAAAAAGAAATCAAATTACAGGGGCTGATGTCTTTCTAACAATGCTTAGTAATGGAGGTATTACAGGCAACTGAGAGATGCCCCCCACCTCAAATCACACAGATGTAATTAATTAATGTCTACATCACCAAAAAAAGGAAAGTATTTTGACAACAGTTACTTGGAACAATTAGAAATTGTTCTTTCTTTTAGCCCCAAAAGGCAAAAGCAAGAATGTAACTAGAATACATTGCCCTTTTTTCCCCTATTGTTTCTTTCTGATCAAGTCTTAGAGCTCACATATTGAGTAACTGGGAGAGAAGCCAAAAACATTCCCTTTACAAGTGATTTTGAACTATGCACGAGGTGTGTTTTTTCCTTCGGTTTCATGGAAACATCTCTGTTGTTGGCAAAAGGTTTAAGTTAGGAAAGTTGGTCTATAATTCTGCGTTGCCAAGGTTTCAAGACCAGGCCTAGATGGTCCATAAAACTATTTCCTCTTAAGCAAGAGTTCCGCCTTATTAAAAACAGAGGCCATGGTCATCCCATGCCTTTCCCTGATTGCTAACTCTCCCTTCTGGGGGTGCACAGATGGTGGGAGGTTCAGCAGCCCTGTGTCTGCCCCTTCCTCTTGCTGGAGCTCCGGGACCTCTGTGAGGTTAGTGCTGGGCGCTGGTTTGAGGGCAGTGGTGGGGTGGTGCAGAGGTGGAGAGGGGCGTTCCTGCTCTTGGGACCCTGCTGGTGTTACTGGGGATATTTAGGGAGGCCTTGAAGCAGTGGGCGTCTCCTGTATCTGCTGTCGTGCGGTCATGACGGGGACTGTGCCAAGGGCAGTGTGTTTTTGGGGAGGGAGCTGCTAAAAGAGCTGATGGAGGACAAATCTGTCATGGCCCTTCCCTTCAAATCTGCTCAGGCAGGAGCATTCATACCTCAGGCCTCCCCTGGGGGAGGAGATTCAAGGGAGAATCAAACAAGGGAGGCGAAAGTCTGCAAGTAATGGGGCGTCAACCGAGTAGGACTTGGCCTCTAGCTCCAGTTGGCAGGTCCCTGAAATCATATTCTGAGAACTGACTGCAAGCCCTGGCTGGAGCATCTCTCGCTTCTCACTGCCTGACAGACAGACAGTAGTGCCCTGACTCACAGCCAGCTCACAGGCAGCCAGCACCCACCTCTCTCCTCTCTACCCCCACACATCTCAATGGAGGTGCAGGTTTATGAGATGATAAAGCTGCTTGGTTTGAGCCATCCCTCATCAGAGCAGTCAGTGCTGTATGACCTAGGTCTCTGCTGGGGGCTGGACTGCTGCTTTTCTTCTCAATCCCAAATTCCTTTGGAATTGAGGGAAGAGACCTGCTATCTGTTTACATACTCAAGCCATCTTTCTCTTCCTCAAACATTTTTGCAAATTTGTAATTGCCAGAGCTGAATAAACCTCTACAGATTATTGCTTTGACTAATTTAACCTAAATAATATGCATAATTAGATGAAGGGGGCTTAGTTTATGTAAGAGCCAAAATGGTAAATAGGGCATTTGGATGTTTATTTCACAAACTGTATATGCTAGAGGTACAGATAGTCAGCGGCTAATCCAGGAGAATGCAGTTAACCCAGGAACAGAATTCAGTTTAAGAATTACTCTTGTGTCTGTTTCAAAACTACCTGGGAGAGTTTGTTGGGCACCTTAGTTGAAAGCAACCTTCTCCTGGCTATTTATCCTGATGCTGATAGATTGACTTTGTAACACATGGGATATAGGTCAAGGTTGCTGAGTGCATTTGTGTCTTGTATTTGAACTTCTCAAGTATATAGAAGTCAATTACAGCCCCACTAGCATATGTGAAAACAAAATTTGGTCTCACCCTGGTTTTTTGTATGCTTCTGGCCCTGCTGCAGTTCTTCTGGATTTGTTCTACCATACATAGAATTCAGATCATATTTGTGATACGAACTGAGGTGAAAATATCACTGCTTGCTTTATTTTGAGGGGGAGGAGGAGAGAGGCTGATGCATATTGGGCTTGATACAGACTGAAATCCAGTGATTTTTTTGCTCTCAAATTTATATGAAAGAATACAAAAAATAAGTCTGTTACCATCTTTTTTTTTAATTTGTCAACTTTGGGAAAATTTTGATACTTACAAGAGTAGACTGAATGAATCAGGGTAGACAATGCGTAGTAGTACAGACTTGTGGGCTTGTGAACACAGGCAAGTTGTAACTGACCAAAGTAGTTGCCAGGTCCTCCTCCTTAGTCATCTCACTGCTGTAGATCTGGACACACCTTCTGACTTGATGCATTTCAGGTGCAGATATCCCAAGCATGATGGGATGAAAGAAATGTCAGAAATTTGGTGGGATTAGTCACAGTCTGGATGTGCTTGCTTGTCCCTTGCATAGGCTATAAAGGATGCTTAGGTGACAGCGTTGAACAAATTTTCTTCTAGTGGAAGTAAAGTAAGAAAAATACTTTTTTTTAAAATGGGATTACTGCTGAATAAAATAGGGCAAACAGGTACATTTTATATATGTGCGATCTAATTGTTAATACTGAAGATGTCTGTGGAAGTGATGATTCCTGTTGGAGGCTAGTTTACCAGTAGTGTCCTTGCACAGTTGTTTTCATTGGAGTTCCAGGTATTTCATCTGTCTCTGAGTTTAGAGAGAGTGAATGCTGTACATTCATGTAAACACCTTTACTTTTTTTTTTGCTTGTCTGTATATGCACGTAAATGCAGGCAAGTATGCATCCTTAAGAGTCATTGTCTCTGTTGAAAGTCTTAGCAGTAATTCTGCTATTGCTTCTCAGCACTTCAGAAAGGCCATGTAAAAAAAAAAAAGTAGATACATATTTAAAATAATATGTTTCATATGTTATTTCACTTTGTACATTCCCATGAAGGTTGGAAGCAAAATTATAGTTGATTTCAGTGGGAATAAAGTCAAGTTTATAATGTGGAGTTCAGACGCAAATTTCACTTCCTGTTAATATGAAGAGCAGTTCAAAGCAGTAAATTATAAAGTCTTTACCTACCATATTACTCCCTATTTTCTTTGATGCTTTTGTCATTTAATAAAAAAATCTTTCATACTTTACCTTAGAGAAATTGGAGACTGGAGATCTATAATGCTCCTGCTATTTCCACATTTCAGTTGTCACCTAGGAATTTATATCTATACTTACAATAATGAGATTTAGTGGGGTCATTTACACTCTGTGAGCATTACATAAATCACCATTACCCATTTGTATCATGTGGCTTTTACCTTTTCTAACATAGATAAATATTTTACACACTTTTTACTATTCATATTCTCTTTTTAAAATTCAGCATATACTATTCATTTAGACAATGGCAACAACTGGAGATAATGTCAGGTCCAGTATTAGTCATTGAAGTGTGGTTTGGGGTTGCTAAATCAACAAAAAGCTAAAAGCACACATTGTCTTTCAGTGCTCCATTTAGTGTTTTCAGATATTAAAAAGGCTCTTGCTGTACTACAAGCAATGATTGTAATTACTTGCTATCACTAGAGACAGTAAATGCAATTGCGTTATCAAAATTACGTTTTAAAAATCAAAACAATATAGTAAGTTGCAGTGTGATTGTTCCCTCAACGTCCTTGATAAATATCAATTTCAATACTCTTAATCATGTTTCTCCTTTTAATTTTTTCTTTTTTCCTTCAAATATAAGTGATGAAAATCTCTCTTTTCCTGCCTAAATTAAGTCCTTTTTAAGGTTATAACCTTATCTTCTATTATTCTGATTCTAGTAAAGCAAGTGGGTAAGCAGTTTGAATCTTACACCAATTTCATTTTATGCCTTTGTCCTTCTTGGCCTGGGATCTAATTTCTAGTTGAGCTGTACTTTACTACCATTTGCCCAGACATTGTGGCACATAGGAGCACTAATTTTTATTGGGGTGATGTAGTCTCACACAGGCAAGAATGTTTGCTAGCAGAAGAGATGAGAAACCCCTACCGCTCCAGTCCTGTTCTGCATTCTTCCCTGATTTGAGCAAACTTTATCATTGCCTTTGTGTTCCCAACTCTAGACAAAGGGATTGACTTAGAAAATCCAGACTGCACCAGGGGCAGTGGAGGCAGCACATGTGCAAAGAATTGACCAGAGCATCTGACCACAACACAAGGTGTGACCTTGTGTCCTGGACCTGTTCAACACCCCTGTATTCCCCTTACCCATTCCCAGGATCTGCAAAACCCAAATTGGGCTAAGGAAGGAGAACCACCCTTCCACTCCATGTGTTTAGTCATTTGTTGGGGATCAGCAGTGGTTTGAGCCAGCTTCTTGCTCTTACTTTGCCATCTAGTTTGCAGTAAGAAATAAATAGAGAATCAGAAGGAAAGACGTGCCCTGACAGACATTCAAGGGATCTGAAACTCCCAATTGCATTGTATTTTGACAATAGTCCTATTAAAAGTGAATCATTTTGTGTATTATTCTTCTTACTCATTCATCTCATATAACAGGCTTGGTCCAAGGACTGCTGAATTCTTTCCGCTGACTTTACTGGAAGTGGGATCAGGTCCTCAGTGCCACATTAGCTGGGTGCTTTCATGGCCAGTTGCAAAGCTGTTGTTCCACACAGCCTAGAACAAAAATACGGAAAACTCAGCCTTTAGTAGCTGGGTTCCTTCTTCCTTCTTTAGCGTGGCTCTTTTGACCAATGGGGGTACAGTAATATTACTGATAACAAAGAAATGTGTCCTTATAGTGATCCAATTGTTAAAGTACAGATTGCACCAGGGGAGATTTAGATTAGATATATCGGAAAATTTTTATCATGGAAAGGGTTGTAAAGCGCTGGAACAGACTGCCCAGGGAAGGGGTGGAGTTAGCATCCCTGGAAGTGTTGAAAAGACGCGTGGATATGGCCATTGATGACATGGTTTAATGGTGAACGTGGTGGTGCTGCTACACTGACAGTTGAACTTGATGATCTTAAAGGCCTTTTCCAACCTTGAGGATTCTATGATTCTATTATAAAGTATGAAAATACTCTACTGGCATTCAGAAAGGAAATGGGTACTTTGGTACTATGTCCTGCTTTGAGCTCTTTAGCCAAAAATCAAGAAAGGCTCTGGATGAACTCTCTCAGACTTCAAAAATGGCATATTGAAATAAGTCTACTGAAATTATCCGTTTGGAATTATTCAAAAATAGTTGGTAGGTTGAAATGGTGCAAGTCTCTACAAAATAAAGGTATCACATCCAAGAATTAAACCAAATAAATGAAAATTGATGTACACTTTAGCAATATCTCACTGAGACATCTCCACGTGTAATATCTTTCCCTGAATATGTCTCTTTCTTTTTACAAAATTGGGCCAGTGAATCTTGCCCATTAAATGCTAAATTTACTAACTGGTGTTTGCTGAGTCCGGCCTTTATTAAATGTCCAGACAAGCTAGTTGTAGTTTATTTTGTAGGATGCCTGGTTAGAACATTAAATACAACAAGGAAAAATAAAAGTAAAATGGTTCAACCGTTGCCCTACAGGGAACTTTTTTTTTCCTCGATTGAATGGAAGAAGAAACAGATCACTGTTTCCAAGTGAATTATCCCAAATTTTAAAATTAGATGAAAGAACTTTTGCAAGGATAAATCTTACCAAGAAATGCTAATTTGTTTGTTTGTTTGTTTGTTTGTTTGTTTTTGTGATTCTGGTTCATGTGGAGTGATTAGATTAGTTTCTACAAAAGGGAATATTTTGAACCAACAACATTTGCCAATAAAAGATACCTTGCAGTATCACTCAGTAAAAGTTCTGTGTCTTTTCATTTTTGCGCATTATGATCAATGTTTTTCCTCTGAGATTCAAACTGTAATTATTTTAAAAGATAAATTAAAATTGTAGCCTCTAAAAGACAATATTGCATGTGAGAGTGTGCCAGCCTATGACAGGCTGTGCCTCTGCCGTTGGAAAAAAAAAAAAAAAAAAAAGCTGTTTTTCATTATTTTTTTTTCTCTTTTTCTCCTGGTCTGATGTCCTCAGCAAATTTTAAACTTATCATCAGAGTCAGCAGTGAGCTTCTTTATTTCTTAAGCAGTCTAGCAGAAATTTCCACATTAATTTTAATTACTCATAGGTTTTTAACAATCTGAGATCAGTGAAAGTCAGTATTTCCCCCAATTACTACACAGCAGCAGTGATAATATCATTATAATTCCCAAGCTTAGCATTTCTCTGTGTTAGACTGAAGGGAAATGGATTGTCTAAGGTACCCTGGCACATTAAATAGGAAGTTTACTGGTGATAGGTCTGTAAAACCAGCCCTTTAGTCAAATTTTTTGAGAATTGCTCAGGAGTGTGTAGTTATTATGAACTTCATATGCAGTAGTACACTCAGCAGGCTGTGATGTGTTCGCTATTAAGGCTTTGGTAAATTATGTACAAAGATTTGCAATATCCCAAAGCAAAAGCTGTCAGAGTAGTTGCAGGAATGGGTTGCCTGCTCTGTCACCCCCTCCCTTTCCCAGTTTGGATTATGATTCTTGGGACATGTTTGGTTTAAGTTGTTTTGAAGTGGCAGGTTCATCCTCCATCCAGCCCTAATCAATATCATCCGTCAGCCACCATCCTGTCAGGCTGTTCATGTCTTCCTCTTCCTAATCTTCCTGATATTCTTAAAGCTTTGCTTACAGTTGCAGACACTTTCACATGATGTTGAAAAAATTGGGTGAAATGTTCCATGGTTTTGATTTGGGAAAAACCCCAAAGCTAAAGACTCATTTCTATCAAGAAGTGGACTTCTGAGTCACATTCTGCTGAAAACGAAATGTTTCCCACTTGATGGAAAATGGATAACAGTGCATGCACCCCTTCTGCATCACCAGGACCAAAGTAGTATCCTCAGCTGGTCACCCTGTGACTCTCAAATCTGTTGGTGCCTCAGCTCAAGAGTTGCTGGAGAAGGCAGGGTGGGTATGCAAATGTTTAGTAATGTAATTATTATGTATCAGTATTGTCATAGTGCCTGAAGAGCCCAATATATTCTTTGGAGAATCTGTGGGCGGATGCTGAAGTAATAGGAAATTACAGTGACTGTGGGTGGTAGAACAGAAACCCAGAGGTAAAAATACCATAAAATGGGAGATATTCATATTGGCAGTATGAACCAGGAACACAAACCTTTACTAAAGCATCCCCTGAGTGTTTCTGTAGAGCAGTGTTTCTTCACATTTTTAGGACTGGAAAGGCTCCTCATTTCTATGAACAAACTCTGTAGATAATGTTGCATCCCAATGTTGTTTAGGTGTTGGGTAGGGAAGGTAGTAGTGGCAGTGATGAGATGAGATATGCAGCACTTATTGTAAACTCAATATTATTTTTTGAAATCAAAATTTTGCTGCTTTAATTACAAACATGTTAATTAGACACTAACAAAAATAGGGCACTGACTCCCAGCTACAGCCTGCCTACAGACATTTACCTCCCAGCTGCACAGGAACAAGTGTATGTGTTTCCACAGATTTCAAGGACTACCTTCTGATGTCTTATAGACCTCTAGCGGAGTAACACTGATCCAAGACACACTGGGTACTACCCTAGAGGCATCTGGCATTTACTTTTTACATGTGGGTAAAATGCGGTCTTCGTTGCTCAGGTGGTGGGATGTTGAATTTACATGGGTCCAAATGGCTACACGAGATGGAGAGAGTTACATGTGTTGCATTTCAATGCCATAGCCTTTATTGAGTTTTATACTAAAACCCTTTGAGGTACAAAGTTGTAGCTTCTTAGAGGGAAAATCAAATCCTTTCAGTAACTTCAAACTTCAAAAAGGGAGATATTTACAGGCGTAATTTTAAGGAGGTGTAATTTGAACCAGGTTAGCTTTTCACCTGGATATCTCTTTCCATGTGACTGTCGTAGGTAAATTCTTACGGTCCTTCAGCGGTTGTAAGTGACCCAGGCTTCTATTTGAAAGAAGAAAGGAAAAAGTGCTTTCCACCAGTTAATTTCTGCCACCCCTCACCTACCACGCAATACTGGGTGACTGGTTTTTGCTAAAATAGAAAGCAGCATGCCAGCTGGATGCCTTCCTGCAGTAGCTAGGTTTTCCTTGGAGGTTTCCCATCTCTATACTAACTAGGCTTGACTATGCTTGGCTTATGAGCTTTTTCAAGCATCCTTGCCAAGGTGGGATGACTGTAGGCAAAATAAGTGCAGCAGGGAGACAGAGGCAAATAAGTAGGAGTGATCAAAGTCTAGAGATTTGCTGGCAGACGCGCTTCCTTCCTACGCTCTACAGCCAGTGGGTCCAGTGCTTTCCCCTTCTCCTACGTATGAATCAACACATCCAAGCAAGCCGTGCCAAAGCAGGGGGTGGGTAGGAGACAGCCTTAGCACTGTATGACAGCTGTTGTTTTGCCAATATACTCAGTAGGAAATTCAGAACAAAACTTGCCTTTTGGACCACAAGTCTCATTAAAGTTCACCAATGACACTGGAAAAGAGCAGAATTAAAAGGTTTGCTGGTTTTTTTGTTTTGTTTTGTCTTTTTTTTGGTATGTTCTTTTGTTTGTTTAATGCTGTTACAATGGAAGACATTATGTAGAGGTTATAAAGGGCTGTCTTTAAGGTTTGGTGAAGTTGTCTGCTGCCAGTCCTAGGGAGATGCTAGAGGTGGCAAAAAAGTGAATTTGCCAGCAAGAAACATTCATTACTATATGGCAGAAAGTGCTTCCTGTTGAACTGTCAGATTGGCAGAGATGCTGAATCCAAATCCCTTTAGTTTCTTCACTAGGGTTTTACAAGAAATAATTGGTGTGAGCCAACAGATGTAGAGTGGTGTTGCTATTCTCTTAGCGTTTCTTTATTCTTTTCTCCTCTTCTAAATTCAGTAAAAATATGTAGATGTATTTTTACGTAAAAATATGTAGATGTATTTTTACATAAAAATATGCAGTATGTATTTTACATGCATGTAAAAATGCATACATGTATTTTTAAGGCTTTTCTTTTGAGGCAAAGGTCTTAAAAAACAAAGTTAACGCAAAACATAAAAGAAAAGCTTTTAGCTGGCACCGCATGAAATGTTGTAGTACCAACTGCGAATTTGCTGGGCCATTAGAGTTTGATTTATATTTTCACATATGGGTTTGAGTGGGTTGGTCACAGCTTTTTGGTGCCTTATTTTCCATATTTTGTAACTTTGTTTAATCGTTTCACTCACTGCAGTCCCTGTGTCCAACAGCAGAGTCCTGCCCTTGATGGGTGGCATGTTCGTAATTCTTCAAGCACTGAGCTCCTCCACAGTGTTAGATCCCCGCCTTCTCCCCCTGGTTCCAGTAATGTCTTTTCCTTGCTAGGCTGGAGGAGGAGGGGATCCTGTGCCAACTCTTTGAGCTCTCACTCAGCTGCTGCCTTCACAACTATAAATGTTACCAAGCGCCCCCGTTGTTTTCATTCTCCATCCGTATACTCTATACTTGCTTGGAAGTGAACCTTATGGAAATTTTGGGTTTGTGAAGAACCTCGCAGATATTTCCACTTGAAATGCCATGGTAGCAATAACACACTGTGCTTGCAGTTTGTTGTCCACCTAGTGACCTTGAACCGCTTTGCAGTTGCTGCAGAGTGAGATGCTGAGATGGTGGGAGTTGTGCCCAAGGACCTGTGAGGGGCTGAATGGGGGCACACAGGAGGATTTTACAGGTGGGCAAATGAGAGGGAGTGCGATGAAAAAGGCACACACACATGGGTGTGTGCACAAATGTACAGTCTTTAGTGCAGTTGGTAAAAGCATGAAGGGAAAGACGTCAACTACTGTCAGACACATTTGCAGCAATTTGGCTCTCTAATCTCTGCTCGCAATCACTGACAACGCAAATTTAACAAAACATTCTCCTTCGCCGTCCTAAATACTGCAATCATCATTTGCAATCTCAGCTCTCACTGTCCTTCTGCTAATGCAAAACCACATGAGAGCAATGTGCAAAATATGGATAAACTCACTAGGATGAATGGTGGAATTTCTGGGATGCTTGCTGGCACTTTGTACTGGGCTTGGGCTTGTGTGAGTCACCTGTACTGGAGAACCATAACCTAGATGAAAAAGTGGGCTTTGGTGGCAGTGGTATATACAGGGGCATACATAATTCTGTTCAGTTTACCACACTTCATGTATATAATCTGTAGAATTCAGAGTAATGCACACAGGCATAGCTTTTGTAAAATAAGCACAACTATGTTCAAACTCTGTGGACTATATAAAGCCTCTTACCCAGATTGCTTGTGTTATCTAGTTAATTTCTGGGGTTTTTTTGGGTTTTTTTGGTTTTTTTGTTCAGCAAACTGCTTTAGCACAGTATTTTGAGGAAGAAGTTGAATCAGGGGAAGATAAAAGGCGTTCTGTGGTTTCTTTTTAATTGGAGACTGGAGGCAAAGTGCCTCCAGATAATTTCTCAAAGAAAAGTCATTGTCTTCTCCCACTCTTGTCATTAATCTCTAAAATTATTGCACAATTTTTGTTTAATGTGTTAAGATTTCTTAATATGTTAAGACAATGTGGAAAGACAAATTTGAACAGGAGGGAGCATGTTTCTTTGAATGCATAATTTTTAAGTCTTTGTCTGAAGTCTTCATCCATCTTGCCAGGTGTTTTGCAGTTAAAAACTTCATCAAGCTCAGTACGATTAAAAATACATACTTTTATAATGGCAATTCATTGAAAGAACTGGAAATTGATACAAATATTGAGAGTGATGGTCATTCAGATTTTGCTGAGGCTTAGATTGCTTGTGCTGAAGCTGTGTTAACATCATTGAAAACAGGGATTCCCAACATATGGCTCACCTTATATTTGCAGTTCCACATTTTTTTATGTTATACGAAAGACTTGATACATTCACAGTAGTGCATGTAAAAGTATTCTGGTGCAATGTGTGTTTAGATGTAATAACATGCCTAAATGTATTGCAGTACATGTATGTTTTGCTGTATTGCACAATAGCCATTATATTGTTTCCACAAACAAGAATTTGGGTTCCCTCAGTCTAAATTTCTGATTCTGTAATTTAGCACGGTGTTGCATTACTGAAGCCTTTTTTCATCTAGCAGAATCAACAGCCCTAAGTTTGAAGTATGCTGTGAATCTATGGAGTCCTCACACAAGCTTTTTTGCATGGTTTGCCCCTCATTTTAGTGTGGAATAACTCACTTGGATAGTCTCAGTGAAGGACTCTCCGATTTCCAGTAAGAGGGTCACCAGTGAATTGTTATTCTCCATTCCAGTTCTGGTGCCACAGCCCAAGCTGTCTTATGGTTCTTGTCAGTACATCACTTTGAAATTTAGTAAGCCAGTGCAGGTATATTTGTTGACGACCTGATGTGGAGCACTACATCAGAAACACCAGCTATTTGAATGTGACGATGGCATTATTTACAAAAACAGTTACTCTGGATTTCCCCCCCCCCCCACACGGATAACTCTCACTCCCTGGATTGTTCTATATCCAGCTCAGAAGAACACATTTATAAGACTTGTTATTCTGACTCACTGATTTTAACAGTATTACACAACTATTTTTCTGTCAGTCATGGGATAATATTGCCAAAACCTCTTCGTATCTTTTCCTATGCATTTGCTGGTTTTGGTGGATGTTCTACTAATCAGTAAGGTGTGAAGTACTGAACAGGTATCAAAACACAGCCCCTGCTGCTGCAGAGGGTTACTTAAGCAACACTCTATAATTTAGATGCTCAGTAATCAACTTGGGGCATTGCGACAGTTTGAGTTGTTTTTGTTAACAGAGATGAAATTATGGGTGTAACTAGCTGGCAGTCTTCAAACAGACTTTTGCAAGCTGTTTACTCAGCTGTCCCACGGCGACAACTGCATACGTGAAGTGACTTCTTCCAATATCTCTGCTGTGGTATATTTAATTTATCCTATTTTGCCACAGTGTGAGAGAAACAAATCCCGAAGAAAGTAGGACTCATGTAAGTCACTGCACTGCAGAGAGGCTGGGGCACTGGCTGTGAAGTTTGACATCGTGAGCGAAGATTTTGTTAATTCAAAGGGTAGTCTTACTTATTTTTCACTAATTTAAACCTCCAGAATCAAAAGGAGGAAGAGACCAAAGAAAAATAAATCACAAGATGTCTAGTATATGGGCAAAGATGAGTTTTATTCTTAAATCAACATGGCTGATAATAATAATACTACCTTCTGGAAGCAGCTACTGAGATTTGTCTAATCCTAGTTTAAACTAGTATATGTCTAATTTAAGTGGACATAATTCGGTGCACCCAAGCATGTACCAGTTTATGAAACACTTCTAAAATAAATCATTATTTCCTTTGGTGGGAAAATCTTGTCAGATGCATGCTGCTCTCTGTAAAATCACTTCTTACTTAAAATATAGTGATTTTAAGGTCAGAAAGACACATTCATCTGTGCCTCCATGGTTTTCAGTCAGAAGAAGATAATGGAAAAAATATCTTTTTCTAAGTATGGACTTCAAAGACTGGCGAAATTCTATAGGAACCTCCTTTGAAAAAAATAAAAATATTAAATTAGTGAGGTTGTCTCTTAATCTTATTAAAATATTTCAGAATGCTATTGTAACAGGAAAAAAGATGCTCATAAAATTGATGGGAAAGAATTAGGAAAAATTTAAAACAACTTGCAATCAGTTTTAACTGCCACTGTATCCCATTACATTTTCCCTTCCACCTCAAGTGTACTATGAAATAAAATAGCAATGCCGTTCTTCAAGCAATTGCAACACAAAAGGGCTTGTGATAAGAAATAATATTATGGTCTGATTCGGTACTGTTTCAGGGCAAAACTGACTGTAATACTTAAATACAGAGCAAAAATGAAGCCCTGTTTGCTGTCCTGTGAAGCTCTTCACTAAAACAGTGTATGTGACTTGATGGATGTTGTGGCCAGAGCCGTTTCTGAAGCAGGGATGCAGGAGAGGAGACGGAGAAGGGAGAAGGTGAGGCATTTGTAAGGAGTGAGCCCAATCGATCACTCCTGTCAGCTGCACAGAAAATTAACTACTTTACAATTCACTGGTGTATATAATATGTCATATTCCTCAGCTCCAGATTAAAAAGGTGTAGCACTGCTGCAGTTGGGGATGAGACTAGCTCACTGTCTTGGGCTTGTGATCAAGTTCACATTTCAGCATGTGGAGCTGGTTTTGAATTTTTTTTTAAAAATAACTCAGAAAAATTTCAGTGGGCTGCTTTCAACGTTGTTTTTTAAAAGCTGGTAATGTCTAGACTGATTTCTTACACTGCAAAACACACCGAGTGTCCTTTTCACTGCGAAATGTTCCTTGTGATTCATAGGTCCTGGACACCCGTGTCCCTTAAGACCTGGAGTACTTGAGCTATAGATTTTCATTGTCATAAAGGTGATAAAATGTACGAACCTCAAAAAAAAAGTCTATGGCTGGCTTCTGACAACTCAAACACAACCAGATGTGGTGTTAACCAGTGACGCTGGCTTGGACTCGGAGGGACGTGTCCAGATTCTCAGATGACATGCACCAGTGTAGCTCCCCTGCAGTCCCCAGGCCAGCTACTTTCCAGCTGGGAGGGAAGGGCAGGGGAGGGGGGCTGCCTGCCTGCCAGCCCACCTGCCCTGCCCACCTGCCTGCTACACGTCATCTGCCAGCACTGGCTCTACAGAAAAAAAATAAATAAGCAGCAAAAGATATGGGCTCCTTAGAACTACTTTTCTTTGGGAACAATTTATGAACTGCTTTTTGATGGCTGAACAGTCATTTATAAACCAGGGAGAGATGAGACACAAACAAAATGAGAAGAAAAAAAAAATCAAATAACCAGCCATTCATATTCAGAATAACTGTCCTGCCAGGTGATGATGGAGTTGCTTCAGACTTCCTCTCTGAAGGTGCATAGCTTACTGTACTGGCTGGTAAAGGACTGAATTTATTAGCTGCTGAGGGACCAGGGGTACCTCAATTAGAAGATATAAAGTGGCATTCAGAGAGAAAAGTTGTGAGAGAGAACTTTTCTGTCCCAAGAAAAGAAACTCCTTTATTGAGGTCATCTTGGTCAGAGCTTTGAGGAAGCACAACTGCTGAGCTAAGAAGGAAAGGATACGAGAGAAGAGAAATAAGTACATCTCTACATACATGCCCATGGCTCTACCTACAACCCTATATACGTGATCTATTTATCTGAATAATTAGGTCTTTGATGCATTATATGAGAAGAATTTTACATTCACTGATTTGTTAGATGAGTTTTATAATTAGATTTTTGTTTGCATGACATTAACTGCCCAAAGCAACCACATAGTTAAAGCTAATATGTATATATATAGTTTTTCTATTGTCTGTTCCTAGATGTAAGTATAGTTATTGCCTCTAATAAAGCACAAGAAGGTAGACCCTTATTGCATCCTTGGGACTTACAATACCATCAGCAGGAAAGAGTGAAAAGGAGCAGTACTGTTCCCTGTTTGTAAGCAAGTCAGCTCTTGGACTGTGGTTCTGGCTCTGCCACTAAGGGTTTTTCTGATATTGGGGCAATCTAAGAGTTTCAGTTCACTGATCTGGAAAGTGGGTCTCCCACCACATTTAGTAACATTGCTTTCATCTTTAAAGCAGTGTGAGGTGCAGCAGCATGAACCTATGTAGAGAGGCCTGGCAGGTTGGGTCTGATGTTTACAAAATGCTTTGGGATTCTTGGAAAGCATTAAGGCTTGTTGTTCAATCACAGCATATTGTGTCACCAATTCCCAGGCCAGTTGCCTCATAGACCTGAATGAACCAACCGACAGCTCAGAATATAAAATATTTTAAGTAGCATGAAATTGTGCCTGCTATTGGGGAACACTGATAAAGCTTCCAGCAAAGCCAGGCTCTGTGATTGCTGGCTCCCTTCTGCCTGCTCTAATATGAGGACTGCCACGACCTAAGTGGTGGTAATCCTCTCCTAGGTTAGGTCTTTCCTAGATGGGTCTTTATTTTCCTTTGGTATCTTCCTAATGTTTGAGTGAGCAATAGGATTACACGTGAGTTTATTGAAAACCCAGGCTGCTGCTGTACTAAATAAAACCAACATAAGGCCAGAATTGTATAGAATAGCTTTGCATTCAAATTTAATAGTTTAATTTCACATTAGGCTGCTATACATAGCAGATTTTCTTGTTTCTCTTCTTTTTCTGCTGTTGGCAATACGATACCTGTAAAGTTACAGGTTTTTTTCTTTGGGGCAGTTGCTCATATCTATGATGGCAAGGAGTAAAACATATTGAAACACTCATGGTTACAATATTTATAGATTCTGAATGCATACTAAATTGGAAGCAAAGAAGAAGCAGAATTATATTTGTTTTGTAACACTGTACATAAAGGCCAGAATCATTCCTGCCAACGCATCTGCAAATGTTTTAGCTCATAGCTGAGACTCAGAGCAATGTTGCTAAACATGGGTGGATGGTATAGTACAGCCCGAGTGTCACCCGTTGAACGAGTAACCCCACAGAGAATCTGGCGAGAGTAATTAATGAATCCATTTGGAAAAGTCAGTGCCCTTCAATTAGCCTGAATGTAGCAAAGCAGATGGGATCCCATCCTCCAGGGAGAAAATTGAGAAAGATCCTAAGAAATACTGCATTGGACTGATTTATCTGGATAATTATAAGCCTCATTTGCACAAAACTGTTCAATATGGTTGCAGTGAGAAAATTAAGAATTTATAAAATGTTGATAGGTGGTCTAAACTATCAGTGGTAGTGGAATCATCTGTCCAGCTTTGATTAAAAGCTGCTTTGAGCTTATTTGCACTAGAAACATTCACTGCCATCCTAATTAGATACAGTGTCCTGCCTTGAACCATCCTGCAAGAATTCGGAAGGCAGAAGAATAAGTCTAAAGAAACTTAAAGAAGAAGAAGAATTAAAATATGCAAATTTTCCTTAAACATTCAGTGGTGGAGGAACAGAATGAGAAGAGTAAGGAAAGAGCATTTGAGAGCATTTGTGTCTTAACCTTATCACAAGGAGTCTCATTTTTAAGTCAAAGCACTGCAGGACTTGCTTGTATGAGCAGGAAGCCTCACGTGTCTTTTATGAACTAAACTGGAAGCCAGTACAACTACAGTGCAACTGTGTTTATGTATGACAGAAAAGCCGGTTGGCTTACAGACGCAGCAAGAGAAAAATGAACACTGTTTATGACAGCACTGGAATCGCATAGAAATGACGGTCCCCAGGTTCTAGGGCTGAGGGATTTTTTTGGCTGTTGGGAAATCACACTCCAGCATGATGGACTTTCCATGTATTTTTTGTTTTCAGAAACACTTCAGTTCAGATAGCTCCATGAAGCACTTTGCACAACATTTTCTGAATTTGGAGCTTCAGCCATCAGAAGTCTGAGACTTTTTAACAAGTGACAAAGAAAACCCATAGTCCCACGTAGGCAGAGCAAAGAGGTGGCCTCACCACTCTTCCAGCCCTCCTAACTCAGGGCATTTCACTGCCATTGCAAGGCCAGTCTTTTCCCCCCATTTTCTTCCTCCCTCACAAATATCCCTTTTAAAAAATGACAAGTGTTGGTGGGTAGCTGGGCAGCACCCTCCTTGCCTTCTTCTACCCCCTCCAGCAGCCCTGTGATATATTAATGCGCTGGTTTGAACACTATTGCCATTGAACTCAAAATTCAAAGTGCATTCAACTGTTTTAATCAATTAAAAAATTCAGTTCTGGGCAGAATGTCAGACATAATTAATACTTTTAGGGCATGGAACTGGTAGCAGCAAAGCTGTGTGGCTGTGGTTGTAAGCCTGCCTTGAACATTCACTGGTGTGCATAATGTATGCTGTTAGATCTTTTATTTTAGTTTTTTTTCTTTTCTTACCTCAGAAGGCCTGAGATAATGCAGTGATGAGTGCACTGGCCGGAACGGTGGGGGTGGGATGTTCCACTCCTAGTCATCCTCTCATCCCGACAGCAGGCGATCTGAGACGAGCACAGTTTGGCCTGTGACTGCACCTTCTCGCCCTCTGCTGATAAATAAGCAGGCTAATTGAATTAATAAACAGATAGCTCTTTTCCCTGCCAACTGGAGCACCATCAAAATGTGTGATAAATTATCTGTCAATGCTTTAACTGCAGGGAAAAAATGAAAAAAATTAGCTGCCTCAACATTTCCTCTCCAACTCTTCCCTTTCCCCCTCCCCCATCCACCCAAGCACCCAATTTGGTTTGCCTCCACCCTCCTTGCCACTTGTCTTTTCTCCTTTGGCAGATCTCCAAAGTAACAGTGAGAGAGTCATTAATTTAGCCAGGCCACTAATGGGTTATTAAGGCTGTAGGCAGAGGTTGGATGAAGACATTCCTGTGGCTCACTGGGAAAGAGGGACAGAGGAAAATGGGGCAAGACTGCCTGTGTCTCAGCTGCCAGTGCAAAGCTATCTCTTTTTGTGACCTCCTGTGGCTGAGACAGAAGCCACACATGAGGGGAAATGAGGGGTGCAATCGAACAGGAAGGGATCCTGTTCAATATTTTCAGCTGTGACACTGACAGTGGGAGCAAGTGCACTCACGAGTCTGCAGCTGGCACCAAGCTGAGTGGTGCAGTTGACACACCTGAGGGACAGAATGCCATCCAGGGGAACTGGGACAAGCTTGACAAGTGGGCCCACAGGAACATTACGAGGTTCAACAAGGCCAAGTGCAAGGTCCTGTAACTGGGTTGGGGCAACCCTCAGTATCAGTACAGGCTGGGGGGCGAAGGGATTGGGAACAGCTCTGCCAAAAACGACTTGGGGGTACTGGTGAATGAAAAACTGAACATGACTTGGCAATGTGCGCTTGCCACAACTGCATCCTGGGCTGCATCAAAAGCAGCGTGGCCAGCAGGTCAAGGGAGGTGATTCTGCCCCTCTACCCTATTCTCATGAGACCCCACCTGGAGTACTGTGTCCAGCTCTGGGGTTCTCAGCACAGGAAAGACATGGACCTGTTGGAGTGGGTCCAGACAAAGGCCACAAAGATGATGAGAGGGCTGGAGCACCTCTCCTATGAAGACAGGCTAAGAGAGATGGGGCTGTTCAGCCTGGAGAAGAGAAAGCTCCGGGCAGACATTATTGCAGCCTTCCTGTAATTAAAGGGGCCTACAAGAAAGATGGGGACAAACTTTTTAGCAGGGCCTGTTGTGACAGGACAAGAAGTAATGGTTTAAAACTGAAAAAAGGTGGATTTAGACTAGATAGAAGAAAGAAAATTTCAAGAAGAGTTTTTACAATGAGAGTGGTAAAACATCAGAAGATGTTTCCCAGAGAGTAGGTAGATGCCCCATCCCTGGAGATATTCACGGTCAAGTTGGATGGGACTTTGAGCAACCTAATCTAAGATGTTCTTGCTTTTTGCAGAGAGGTTGGACTAGACAACCTTTGAAGGTCCCTTCCAACTCACATTGTTCTATGGTTCTATGGTTCTATGATTCTATGAGATAAGGCATCAGGAAGCCTTATATTGACTTGCTGGCATGCCAGACAAAAGAGGGAACTTCACCATAACCCCTGATGTCACAAAAGTGGGTAGTACCTGAGGTTTTTTGTTTCAAAAGAGAGGACAATGATGAGACAGAACGGGCCAGTGATTTTCATAAAAACAGTCAGAATGTCCCTGCCATCACATCTTAAAGTGGTGTTCCCTTTTGGAAATAACACATATCTATGTAGAGTCCCTCAACAGCCCTAAGTAACAGGAGATGACAAAGATTTTACTGTTCAGACTCTAAGTAGGAGGTAGATAATTGAACTGTCTATGGAACTACTTTTATTTCCAATGTGCTTGTGTAATGCTTGTGTGCCTTTGCAGATCTGGTTTCTCATCACCACATCTCCTCTGTAAGTTTCCCAGTGAGCAACATGGAAAAGCTTCCCAGTCCTTCTCTTTCCAAAGCAGCAAGTAATGAGAGGTGCTGTGGAGTCTGAGATGGGAATGAGATCACAGTGTTATGTTCTTGTTCAGAACATGAAATTTTTTCTGGTCCATATGTCAAATGAATCAGACAATGGTGGTGTCAGGAAGATGGATAATGCTGTCTGCAAGGCAGGGAGAGGAGACAGGAAGATGTGTTAAACAAGATAGTATTTATGTCTTTCTCCCTCATTCAGTAGAAATACACAAGAAATATTTAAAAAAAAAGGAAGATAAGGTAATAGCAGGACCAGCCAGTTCCCCATTGTGTTTTTAGGAAGACTCATTCATGCTGTGAAGGACAGCGAGTGCGGACCAATAACTGGCGTGCAGGAATTACCTGCTCCTGTGATGCTGGCAGCTGCTTCTGGTATGTGGGGAGGTGTCTGGTTCTAGCATCACCCCAGTGCCATGGGGGATGCTCACCCAACACATGACTTTCTACCTCCCTCAGGGTCTAGGGTGCTGTGTGGACTCTCTGTCCACCTGTCCCCAGGCAGGTCGCCTCTGCAGGGAATTTTCCCTTAGGCATTTGTTTCTGCCCTCTTTCTATTGGGCAGGAGGGACAGGCAAGAGTCCACAGTCAAGCGAGTCAGGATACGCTCTACCTGTCACTTGGTGCTGGAAAGGAAATCCTGCTTGTGTGACAGCCACCACAACTGTGGGTCTAGCCAGGCCATTGACCTGTGCAAATTTGTTCTGTATCCTGTGGTACATGCTGCAGGAAAGCCGAATCCAGCTGTCCAGAAATGGCAGGATGAGTCCGTGTCTTACCAAGCAGGCAGCATCATTTCCTTCCCTGGGGAAGGTTGTTTTTTTGGTTTGCTCTAACATGTTGCTCTGAAAAGCAGTACTGCTGAAGAGTAAGCATGCCATGTGCAAGAGAGCAAGCTGCCGATATATTGCATTTCAGTAAGTCATTGCTTGTCAGCTGAGCCGCAGGGAGTGTGTGGGGATGTATTCGTAGCTGTTTCAAACACGATTTAAAGCCTATTAGTGTAAACTACTAATTCCAGTAAAAAAGAATAGTTGAGGGCCTTGTTTTTCATATCTCATTTCACACTGTAGATATACTAAAGTGTATTAAAAGACCTTGTGGCACTGATAGAATGGCTAGCTGGTATCTGGTAGAAGGTTGAGATGTTGCTGTTCTTGGAGCCTCAAGTGGCTTTGAAATTCAATGCGTCTGACCCAAGATACGGCTGTTTGAAAGCAGATGATATATGCAAGGTGGTGAAAAACAAGGCAGCAACTTGAGCTGCCTACGAATGAAGGGATGGCATTGCAGGTGAAGAACAAAGGGGGCACAGTGGAAGGCAGCAGCCTGAGAGATGGAGTTGGGGACAACATGGGGAAAGGTGGGAGAGCATAAGAGACCTTACATGAAGATGTAAAAGGACAGTACATATCAACACTGATATGTTCAATGCTGAATATTTATGATATCCATTCAGATAACTCTCAACATAGTTTATATTTATTTTATAACAGTGAAACTTGACACTAAATGAACCTCTTCATACTCTTTGCAGTTTGTGTCTGTGTACTGCATGCCATACCTGAGTGTATGCATTTAAAAAGCCACTAGTCACGATGTTTTCATAGCTAGATAATTGAAAGCTGTCTGCTGAATTAAAATGCTATTTTCATTCTTTTGGGTTAGATGATGAAATAAAGCTTTAAAAAAATATTAAATAACCCATAAGAACACTCTCATTTTTTATGTCCCTGTACTGTACTTTATATTCTAATCATTTCTTCAGAAAAAAAAAAAAACCCAAACCATGAATGCTTTAAAAATGTTTCAGGAATCACTTAACTCAAGAAACGAGGTAGAAAAATAACTTCACCTGAAACTGTGTGGTAATGAGACAATGTCTAATTACCTGCATTGAATTCTTCAGTCAGGCCAATAGGCTAATGAACATCAATACTTTTTCACAAAGAGCCCTGGGATCTCTAATGGCTCTAAGTGGTCAGGCCTTCAGTTTTACATTTCACAGTCTGCTTGAAACATATAATCTTGAAACAAAATCTACAGACCAGATCGTGTCCTCTGTGCTCTGTGTGTGTGTGTGCATACGCCCTTGAGCACTCCACATCTGGGATGAAATCAACGGACTTTTGTGTGCACATATATCTGATTTCTGGCTTGCTGGTAGCCCTCTAAATGTGCTGGGTTTAATCCAGGAAAAACGAGTATTCAAAAATCACACCAGTGAAGGAAAAAATAAACCCCCAAGTTTTATGTACTTGGATGGTATTTTTCTTTGAATATGAATGACTTAATCATAATCAGCCTTAGTGAGAGGTGGCTGATGAATGTTCAGAAATCTTCTGATGGGAAAGGCTTTGAACCTACCTTTCTCATGTCCTTGGTGTGTGTATTATGCTTCTGAGAGGGACAAGGAAAACAAGCAATTTGCATTGTTGTCAAAAAAAAATGACGTACTCATTAAGGGGTCTCAAGGCTTCAGAGCAGTATTCCATAGAAAGAGATTTTTGTGGTGCTAATCCCATCTGATATCTGAATACAGATTAAAATACCCAAACTCACACTGTTCCTTGTAGTGTTAGAGTGCTCTAATTTGAGGATTTGCTTCATATCTGGCTAGTATAGGAAATTCCACCAACTTCCTCTGAAATCAATTCCCACTTTTCTCATTTAATACATTAATAAATGTTCATTGTGTTCTCGGGCAAAATACATATAGATATATATTTATATGTATATAGCAGGGCAAGCATGGTACAAGCATTTCTCATTTCCATTGTAGTAGAAGATGGGAACATGATTTTAGAAACCTAGTCAGAGGGTCTGCTTGCCAGAGTGAGGAAGACCTGAGTTCCAGCTCCTCTGCCAGAGGCTTTGCCAAAGTGCTTTGTTATCCAATGTGAAGAAAGAATCTGTGATCTCTTGGCTTGGGAATGAGCAGTAATATGGACATTAGAGAATAGATCTAGAAGATGGGCTGTACAGACTTAGGTCCTCTTGAGCCCAAGTTTTTCCACTGTCTATCAGGGTGTGATTAACACTGAGTGATTTTATTGCTACCTTCTATTTCTGTGTTTTCCACAGGTTACAATCTGGCATGCTTGGGAATAGCCCATACATTAATCTGGCAGAGAAAAGTGAGCAAAAGACAGTGTATTTGGAGAATTAGAATGGTGATTTGGTTTGTGCTTGCCTACTGATAACAGGCTATCCTGGTTTAACCCCAGATGGCAACTCAGTCCCAGACAACTTCTAGCTCACTCTCCCACCGTGGGATTGGGCACTGATTCGGGAGGGTAAAAGTGAGAAAACTCCTGAATTGAGGAGTTTTAATAAAGTTTAATAAAGACTAAAGTAAAGCAAAAGCTGTGCATGAGCAAAGCAAAACAAGGAATTCATTCACCACTTCCCATGGGCAGGAAGGTGTTCAGCCATCTTCAGGAGAGCAGGTCCCCTCAAGCATAATGGTTACTTGGCAAGACAAATGTCACCACTCCAAATGTCCCCCTCTTCTTTCTTCTTCCCCCGACTTTATATACAGAGCATGATATCATATGGTACGAAGTACCCCTATTGTCAGTTTGGGTCATCTGTCCCGGTCAGCTGTCTCCTCCCAACCTCTTGTGCACCCACTCCCATCCTGCTCCCTGGCAGGGTGGTGTGAGAAGCAGGAAAAGCCTTGGCTCTGTGCAAGCACTGCTCAGCAATAATGTTGTAGTGTATGATCAACACTCTGTTCAACACAAATCCAAAAAGCAGCCCTATACCAGTTACTATGAAGAAAATTAACTGTATCCCAGACAAAACCAGCACACAGGCACAGGCAATTAATTCCCAAAGTGTCAGGCATTTTGCTGTCAGAAACTTGCCTCTCCAGGGGTAGGTAGCAGGAAAGTAGCAGCTTTTCTTTTAGACTCTGGCACACAGTGGGGAAATCAGTCAGAAGTTGGTTGTATTTTTTGGATCCTTCCATTGGTATTGTATGTTGAAATTGTAGGACACCATTTGCCAGTAATAAATCACTTTGCTGTCTGTTGTGTGATTACATAATTAAATATCCCTTGTCATGGATACACATGCAGGGATTGACTTAGACTTGGTGGGAATTAGGGGTTTGATTTTTTGAACTTCACATTTCCTGACTCCTGTGCAAATCAAATCCAGTTGTTTAATATTGCATTGAGAAATGATTCATGCAAGAAATAGTATATAGTGAGAAGTACAAACTATACTTTGAGTGTATTTTCTGTTTTGATTATAATTTACTTGTCCAATAAAATGCATGTAGAATAGGAATTTAGTATTTTTCTATTTCTAATCCTTAAAAAGGTGGTGCATTGCACAAGGATAATGACACTTATGTCCTTTGCAAGGTGCTTTGAGATGTGCAGAAGGAAATTGCTGAGTGAAGACGGGATGTAAAATCATGTATGTTCTCTGCTGTCCCTGGAGCCGTGGCTGTTCTCAATAAAATGCCATCACCAGAAGATGGCAGTTCCGGCAGAGTACCCTTGGGCCACCCTGGCTTTGACCTGCACTGGATTACTTAAAACTGGCAGTCATCCTGAGAGGTGTCACTGGGACTGATGTCAGCAGGCAACGTGGCTGCTCAGTTCCTCTGTGCCCTGAGTTCAGGGACACTGAAGCAGATCTTGCAGCTGACCCGTCCTTGAACAGCATGGTGTCTATTAGCTTTATTGCTGTTTTGATTGTTTGCAGTTGATTCTTGCTGCTTTCTGAACAAGTTTAATTCAGTTTGCATTTGGAAGTACAAGGGAACAAATTTGTTGTTTTTATTAGAGGCTGAGCTGCACTGAAGGCTGGATGATGATCCATTGTTCATGTTGTTACAAAATCCGACTAAGTAGGGAAAAAAAGCACAAAGGAAGGGAAAAGTATAATTCAGATTTGCCAAACAGCCTGAGAATAGTCAGAAGATTAGCAATTTGGCACTGTTTACTGGTGAGTTGTGAATTAAATGTATCCCCTTTTCTCTTTAGTGTAATGTGTCACTTCAGTTCTGGATTTTATGTCTTTCGCACACCTCTCACTCCTCCTTCTGTCAATAGGCAGGACTGTATTTTACTGCACCAGAAATGCAGGAGAAAGCATTTAATGTGGCATCGGAGACTTTCTAATCACCAGTCTCTGAAATGTGCTCATAAGTATCTGCAGTTCACTTATTAAGTGAAGATGAATCACTTCCAATTTGCTTTTATAAATGCGAGTGGAACATTTGCAAAGAGTGGTTTCTGTTATTTACACTGTGAAATGCTTGTCAGTAGCCAACTGTAAAAGACCTGGGTGACATTTATGCTAAGTTTTCGCCTTGCAGTCACAGTTGGAGGGAAGGATAAAATTCAATGTGATGCTCTGAAATACGCTGGGTGAAGTTCTGTTCACAGCTTTAGCTGTTGCTGGCTTAACTCTGTGTATTCATCTTGGGTATGATGCTTAAAGTAAAAAGGAAAGCTTGACTATTGCAGATGAGAAAACAATACTAGTGCCACTGAAATCAATGCTATACCTGCCATGAAGTTTGGCTAATCAAGATCATTACCCTGAGGTTGCTACCTATTTGCAGATGTGTGGGAATGCTTGATGTCTGTAATTTTTTCTATTTCCCACTCCTCTCTAGAGTCTTCTGTCCCCTGGGGGGAACTTATTGCATCTCTGTATAATAGGGACTAGAATCATAGTCACTAGTGCAAGAAAATATCTTTGAGATCATATTTCATGTGCCTACAGGGGTTTGATATAATCTCCCGATAAGAATGTACCAGACATTAGGCAAATACTACAGCTGGCCTTGTCTCTTCCTAATTTAGTGGGATTTGGGCATGCAAACCAGAAGGGAAGAGAGCGTTTTTTCTGAGTGCAGCAATGCATACTTATTTGGAACAATTCAATCCTATTCAAAACCAGCATTCCATGTCTGTCTCAACCTAAAATTCAGCCGGATGTTATAATAGCTTATTGTTTGATGCAAGCACAGACCACCTGCAAAATCAAAGGAAGGAGATTTTTGTAATTTCTACACTGAGAGATAAATGGGAGAAAGTTGTAGTTTATAGTCTTGGACAGATAATGGCATATAATATAAAGATATAAATCTATGGTTACTATAAATAGTATAAATATTTATTAAACATTATAAATATTAATATACAAATTAAACCCACAGACTTATTTGCATTTGTAATTGTGGGAAAACCAATCTCCACAAATTTACAGTTTTGTTTATCCTTCTTTTCTTCTTTCAACAAATTGAAAAAAAATGCTGCCTGTTTTCACTAATAATTTTTGAGAAAGAGAGGTGGGGCAAAACACAGCGCAACTTTAAAATACATGTCACAATAAAGAAAAATTAGAAAGCAGTAAGATTCTGAATTGCAGAAGTGTTAGGGAAGCTGATACTGTTTTTTTTCATGCATGATCTCAAGTGCTTGTAGCCCATTTTTGCAGACTTAGGATTGGACCATGGATGTTCAGTGTATAAATTGTGATCTATGTTGATAAAAGGAAGCATCAAGCAATTCACTGCACCATAATACCAGGCTTTAGATAGAGGAAGCACGGTGAAAAATCTTGGTTTCCAAAAAAACCAGTATTCCAGGTGCAATGATAACTTCTTCGAGGTGTTAACTTCGTATGGCATTCAGAGGGGTGGCTTCAGAGTAAATGTGTCAATCAGGGGCATTGCCGTGAGTAACGGTACAGGGAACACACCACTCTGAGGCCTGTGAAGCGCCAATATCCACTGTTTCTATTTCCTCTTAAGCATCAAAGATGACAGTTTGTGTGCCTGGTTTCCTGTAGGATCAAAGAGGAATTTTATTTATTTACTTGATCATGGGCAAAGCAGGCTGTTCTCTGTGAAAGATTTCTCTTGTCTGTGTCACTCATAGCCATTTATTGAAATGTCATGACTGAGTGGAAATCAGCTGTAACTGATTCTGGTCACTTTGTTACTTTCATAAAATAATTATTAAAATAATCAGTGAGGGCCAAAAGCCAAGTAAGATGAGCACCTACATTTCCTCCGGGCTTGAGATTGGTGGGGACTTTTTTAAAAAATTGCCTTATAAAAGGGAAAAAAAAAAAGGATTGTGCCCTAAAAATCCCTGCTATGAGGTTAGCAGAAATTTCAGGTTTTGGTGAAAACCGATCTGAGTAGAAAGTCTTCTGTTTCAGTCTGGGTTTGTGAACTGCCAGGTACTGCGGGCTCTGGTGAAGTTGGTCACACACTTCCTGAAAAAACTGAACGGTTGCAGGATCGGATCCTGGGTTACTATTTCATTCCAGAGGGGATTTGGTAATGTCGTCAGTCCAGTAAGCTGAAGTTTTATGCCATCTTATTTTATTTGACACTAAACTAAAACAGCTGTTTGCAATTAACACACATAAAAGGAACAATAACAAAACTGCAGCCTGCCCTTCCACTGCTGCACATACTCAGTGCAAAGAGTTTACCAAGTTCTGGTGATTTTCCCTCCCTCTGCTCTAACTGAAACATCCATAACAATTGATCTCACTGAAGACCAAACAACAACAACAACAAAAGGTTTATCATTCCCTGAATGTTTCTGATGGGCAGCAGTGAGTGGTTAATGGAAGATTAACGCTGCTCCGGCTGCATGCGCGGACAGGACTCTCGCTGCTGAGGAGCTGACCTAAGCACGAAGCTAAAGGGAGGCGGCGGCTGTTGCTGCCCTGGGACAGGATGATGTAGAGAGCTGGTTTCTTACCACGACTGGGATCCAGGGCAGCTGGTCCACCCTCCCATTGGGAACAGTGAACAAGGAGCTTGTAAAATACACAGACCAAATGGAAATGACCCCTATTGACTGAAACCAGCTGCATGTCAGACCTCTCACTGTCTCTCTTGATTTGCTATCTCAAATAAATGGATGTGGTAGATGGGGCTATGAAAAGAAAACAAAATAATTTATTCTCCTTGAAGTTGTGCCACACTAATAAGCCTAAGTTTTTACAACTGAAAAAAAAAATGTTTATTTGCAGATTAGGTTTTTCCCTCCTTTTTTTTTCTTTTCCTTTGAAAGTCTGCAGTTTAGAATAAGCCATGTTCAGTTTCAGAGGTCTTTGACAAGTACAGAGTTGGTAGATTTTGTTAGGTATTCTTCACATAAATCTGCTTGCTAATGAGAGCTTGGTTATTTTGCATTTAAATTCAGAAAACAAAGTTACAACCGCTTTTGTTGGTGCTTTGGCTTAGATGTGCATGGTGGCTCAGCTCCACGAAAAATATTTTAGTGTGTTTTGAAGAAGCATGACATGGAGAAAGACTTGGCTTATTAATATGTTTTTCCTCATATTTTTACTAATACACTTCTGGGTAACACCAGTTATTCTGATCATTGTGAAGAGCTGCTTGCAGTAACCAGGGTAGCACTTGAATCTGGAAATGTCAAGGAGAACAGCTGCTCATATCCTCCCTTTGATACCCAGGATGTGTTACTCGTATTGATATTAGATTGATCTCTGTTCTGACTTTAGAGGTAGGATAGGAGGTACTTAACCTCACTGCCACAGTCACCTTGATCTCTGTTTGAGAAAATTGTCAGGTTGTGACACATGCCATAGTGTAGTTATGGTTTGATAGACTTCTTAAGGAAACTTCTTAAAAGTCATCGGCCTGTATTTCCTTCATGCAAACTGAGGCACTGATGCGTTTTGCAAATATATCCTTTTTTAAAGTCTTATTCAATTGATCATCAGTGAAACAAGTCACCAAAATTGGATTAATTGGAATTCTATTAGAATGTCTCAATGAAATGACCTTCATGGCATCTGCAAAAACATGCAGGGTACAAAAACTTGAGGATGACATTTTGATTTGATCATGTTACTTCATTTTGCCTTCCACAACCTTCTTTTTTTTTCTCTTTTTTTCTCATTTTCTTTCTCCTTAAGAATTTGTTTCTTCCTCACTCAGAGTTGTACAAACACAGTAGGGTTATAGCTTTGAACACAAAAGTCTTTACCTGTGTCCTTGCAGTGTTGCAACAGACAGGTGCTATTTCAATATAAAGCAGATTGAGATTCCCATCTGTAGGTTCTTAGTGTCCCAGCAGTCACTCTTTTTGCATTAAAGACAGAACAAAAATACAGTTCAGTTGGGTCATTTTTCCTCTACTGGCAGATTTTAGTCACACTGACTTGCGGGATCTTCTGACCATCAGCTGTGACCCACAGATATTGCTGTGGGGAAAGGCACATCCCTGTGCCTCCTACCACCGCTGTTTCTTACTGGTTGTTGTATGGTGGCATTTCTTACTGATGAGGTCTCTGCTATTGAATTACGAGGTAGTTGATGGGTTATTCAAATCTGGCGTCAAGTGAAACCATGGGCCTTCTTCCTTCCATTTTTATCTTACCATTTTCTGATAATTACTTGCATTACTAAAAGTAAATAATTTGACTTCTTTGAAATATATAAAGAGTTAAAGAAGTCTTGGGTGGCTGCCTGTAAACAATTTTCTATGTTGAGCCAGATGCAGAACCATGGATGCAAAGGAGATTTCTATGGCTTTAGAAGAAGCTTTTCTCCTAGCCAACATTTGTCAGGCTCTACCTTCGGCACACCGTTCCAGGATGCCGGTGATTTCAGTAGTCCAAGGGTAGGATGACACCAGCATGGTGTCTGTATGGCAGTACAGCTCATGGCTTTGGGATGACCCTGTAACTGAGCTGAAAGGGAACCTTTTTTTACCCTGTGTTCAGCTATATCCTTAGTAAACAAAGGCCCTACCTTGCAGTCGGAAATGCGACAACCATTCCACTGGCCTTTGGTGGTGCTCAGGTAAAAGTGAACAAATCCCACTGATATTAAGGAGAGTTTTGCCCTAGTCAGATTCCAGGGCTCAACCCAGTGACATGTGGACTACAAAGCAGAGAAAGGGATTAGCATGAGATAACAGCACAGCAGACTCTTGAACTTTCAAAGAAAGAGGATCAAGTTGAGGCCACCCTCATTATTTTCCCGTCTTTCTGATGAAAGAACAGGTTAGGTATTAGTACACCTGAATTTGAAAAACACATCAATGCAATATATTTTTCAATGAGTTTTTTAAACAATATCTGTAGTAAAAACAAAACAGGCACTTTGTTGCACCTTTATTTTAATTAGACTTTCATTTTTAAAAGTTACCAGAATACAAGCTTGATGAAGCTAACCCTACTGAGCTGGCCAAAGAGGGAAGGATGAGGGCCAGTTATTTTTCCTCAGAAGCTCGGTAGGAAATGTGTAACTGATAAATTTTAATTCAGATGTTTATTTCTTTAAATATTTACAGTGTAAAACTAGACCAAGAATATGTTCTTTCTCAAACTGAAATAAGATGCCTTTTATCAAGGGAACAGCCAGAAAAAAACCTAAATAAATCTCAAAACACAAGTCAAGGCACCATTTCTACAACAGCAGAAATCTTACTCTGATTGTTCAGATCTCAATGTGTAAATGTTGAATTTTTTGCCTTGTTCTGTTCCAGAGACTGAAGGCAGCACTGACTCATCATCCTGCCGCCATGTCGAACGGGAATATGAACACCATGGGCCACATGATGGAAATGATGAGCTCGCGGCAGGACCAGACGCCACACCATCATATGCACTCACATCCTCATCAGCACCAGACACTGCCGCCTCATCACTCATACCCACATCAGCACCAGCATCCGGCGCACCATCCTCATCCTCAGCCTCATCACCAGCAGAACCATCCCCACCACCACTCTCACTCGCACCTTCACGCACACCCAGCACATCACCAGACCTCACCGCACCCGCCGCTGCACTCAGGCGGACAAGCACAGGTAGACCTTCATGTCATGCTGCATTGCCTGAGTTTTGCTGTTGAGTGGAGTTAAAGCCTAATCCCTGTACTATTTCTTCTGGCATGCATTTCTTTTTAGATACAAGCCCCTCGGGCTGCTCATAAATGTCTGCTAGTGGTGATGGGGAAGCTCAAACTTTATTCAGAAAATGGAGTGAAGCAACAACTTGTTTTGCTGGTTAATTTATTAGACATCTGTAATATTTTACTTTATAAGGAGCTCCAAAGGCTTTTCAGCGCTCTGAGCTCTGCAGATTGCCACATATCCTTTTATGGATGAGATTTATTACAGAAATTGGCATGTTATATATGTTGCTTAATGTGCTTGAACCTGAACTTCTTAGGCCAAGATTTAAAAAGATGTATGAGTTCTACCTGCACAAATATGTAATGAAGTCTTTAGTGAAACGAAATGGCACTGGTGTATGTGGGCGTGTGTGTGTGTTCAAGACTGGAGATAGCTGAGGGAGTTCTAAGGTGAGATACACTGGCTTACAGGAAAAGATTAAAAGATCCAGGTCCTGTGAAGAGGACAGACATCTGCCAGGATTAGCTGAGAGTGTGGGCAGTAGGTGGGCTCTGCTGTGACAGGAGAAAAAAGATGGTGAAGCCAGTCTGAGGAGAGAGATTTAAACACGACAAGCTAGACTTGTATTCAGATGACAAGTCAGTGAATGTTTCTATTGAATGAGATGAAGGACTCAATTTTTGGACCAGGTGTATTTGCTTCAGCAATTTCTATATTCAATATCTGAACTGAATGTTTTTTGAGCTAATGAGCTAGTGAGCATGAACTTTAGCAGAGTCATTTTTAACAGGAATTCTATTAATTTCTTAAGATGGTAGGCTTCTGCATCAGGATTTCACAAGAAAAATAAAGCTCTGGGGGCAGTGACTGTAATATGTCAGGTCTGGGGAGCAAAGTTAAGGAAGACAAATGGGCAGTGCATAGAATGTGAGGACAAAGAGGAGTGCCAGCCATAAGAAGTTCAATCTGTGAAGTATTGTGTTGCTTGCAAGTACCTTTCAGACAAGCTCTTTGAAAACATTAAAGAAAATGAGAGGATTTGGCTGACATCCCACTGTCCCACAACATTAACTATTTACTAACATCTAGCTTTATTACTGCAGAGTCTGCAAGCACATGGGATTTTCCTAAAGCATTTCCTAATGTAAAATGAATTGTCAGCTTTAGGGAAACAGTCTAAGTAAGATAGCAGCAGACTCCCCTGTGAGAAGATATCCAGAGCTTTCCTAAGTTTAGTTCAGTTTTTACTTTGTGAATTCAATTATTTTCCCATCTGTTAATGAGTTATTTTCCTTGGAGTTGTTTAAAAACTCCAGTAAAAAGACATTATCTCATAACAGAGAAACCAAAAGTAACCTGATTGCTGTCTTGGAGATCCCTGAGAGAATAAAGTTGTTCTTAGCAGACTGAGGACTCCATGCATGAGATGGGGGAAGTAACTTAACCTTTCTGAGGCTTTTAAAACAAGGGTAATAGTACTGACACTTCACTGAGTTGGGAGAATAAACATATTAATACAGCTGAGGGCATCAGACCCCACAGTATGGAGCACTGCTGAAAAACATCCACAGCACCACTTTTAACAGGTGAGGAGAAAATAGCTACCGGTGAAAACAAATGTCACAGTTTTAAGGATAAGATCAGTGAGCCAGTGGTCCTCATCTGGACCCACTTGAGCAGGTCCAGGACTTTCTTACACAGTTAGGATAGCCTTGATTTCTTGTACTTTGTATTCCCTGCTAGCTAGGCACTGCAAAAGACTCGGAGGCAGTCAAGAAGAGATTTTAGGCACCAGCGTAGGTGGACTGACTGGCAACCACAAAGCCTCACCCTGTGTCCCAGCACCACACGGTCCCTGGCACTGGTTCTGTGCAGTTAGATAAGTTTTGACATGCACAGAGTGCTACTGGAGGCAACAGACCCCAAGAGGGATCAAGGAGGTCTTCACCTTGTCCGGGGGTGGTAATTGGCACCAAAGGGATGGAAATGGAGGGTGATGGAGTAGCAGTCCTAGGGTCAGAGGCTTCCTCAGGCAGCAGAGCTCTTGCTGTGCATCTGTTCACATGGTGGGAAGGCAATTGTGATTTCTGAACAGACACATTAGAGGGGAGAAAAGAAGGGCTTGCTGAGTAACAACCACATGGTTATTACTTTCAAAGCTCATTCTAGTCCCCATGGTAATGGCTTCTTTGGGGATCTGATTGCTCCAGCAGACGTTAATTTTATGGTGTAATTTACTAATTATTAACCTCCTTATTCTTCTGAGACAGATTCTTCCATTGCAAACCACCTGCCAAATGACAGCATGGTCCACGCTGCTGTAAACCATGTACTCCCATGCCGGGACCGTTGTTATTCTATACTGCACCCTTCTGTAATGTCAGGATTCATTTCATGCTTTTCAGCTACCATTTTGATACACAGGAGCCCAATGAACTACGCTTTCATAGAATGAGTGAATGGGTATTAGTTTTGTGCTAAGTTGCAAAGAAAGGAAAGAAATATAATGTCAAGCATAATAGTAGAAATCACCTTCTGACAGGTATTTTTCTGAGAAAGTGAGATATTTTATCAAGTTATAGCTATGTTGCCTCAACTACTACAAAAATTATACTATTGTTCTTGTGTTGATTCTGTAAAGATTTCTTTTTATTAAACTTGCCAGAGTGATAGCTTAAGCAGAGTAGGGGTTTAGATGCCATTTCATTCTCTTAGCTGTCCTATGTTTGTCTTCATTATAGATATGTGATTAGCATCCTCTAGAAAACCAAAATCAACGTATATTTTGATATTTAGTTAATGTTCTTTCTTTTGTTCCTAGGCAGGGCAGTGAAATCCTCCTAGAGAATGATGCTCAGACAGTTACTAAGACATAGCCTAACAGATTTCAGGGTTAAGAGCTATCAAGTAAGAGTCAGTTAATTATCCCTGAGACATTATTAGTGGAGTAATGGCAACCTTTATAATTAATATCTGCCAGAGATGGAGAGGAGATTCTGTTGTTCTGAAAATGCGCTCTGACTACCCAGAGACCACCTGGTACATTCTGAAAACGTAATGACTCATTAGTTATTCAGGAGAAAATGACCATATGAAGGGTATAAAAAAAAAAAATAATTGTATAGTTACCTTTTTCTGCCTTTGTACCAAACCTACTGAGACAGTTAAGAAATAAGAATTTTTAAAGCTGAATGAAAAAGGAGCAAAGAGGGATAAGGAAAGATAAATAGCAGATCTCTGAAGTCTAGAAAAGTGTTGTGTGTGAGAAAATGAAAGGCCTTTGATGAGATGCTAACATTAAAAGGTATTTCTGAGACCTCTGCACTCAGACACATTGCTGAAGAGGTGACATGCCCGGCCCTGGTGGACAGGGAGCAGCTGGAATCCCTTGGCCATGATCTCCCAGTGGCAGCCTGGGGATGCTGGTGGGAATAGGGGCTGTAACCAATGCTCCTGTGCAGTGCTGGCCAGCAATCCTGTGTGGTGCTGGTAGCTGTGCCTACTGCAGCTGCCACAGACCTGGGACTCCAACCTCCAATGTGAACAGTATTGGAGATTTTACCAGCTAACATATGGAGTTAATGCAAGCTGAAATTTTAAAAATTAGTCAGAAAATGCAGGGTGGCTTCATTATTTTTAGTAGATTATTTTTCAAAAGCTTTTTTTCTTCTCCTGTGAGAGAGATTCCCTGACTGTGCAACATAGGGCTGGGAATAAATTCGCCTCTATGCAAAATGCATTATCAGATGCACAGAATAATTACTCATGAAATTGCCACTGTAATTGCCACAAGTCAGCTGAGGGAGGGAGCAAACTAGATTCTAGACAGAAAAGCGACCTCAACTTCGCAAGACTCAAGACGATAGTATCATTTTAATTGAGACAGACAGAGGTGTTAGGCAAACACATATTAATTGCTGCAATTGAAATTCAGGGCTCAGTCTGACAAAGCACTGAGTACATCCACTCCCTGGAGTCAAAAGGAAGCACCTTGGAGGTTTGGGCCTCTGCCAGAACAAGAGGGTTAATTTTGAGTCAACAATTCAAGTTTCCAGACTGTTCCAGACTGTGCAGGAGTGGCAGCAGCAATGTGAGCAGCAGCAGGGGTTCCTGCTGGGTGTGAGCAATGGGACCCATGGGTCCGGTTCATGAACCCCAAGCAGAGGGAGAGAGAGGGTCTCTCCAGAGCCCCGTAGCCCGGGTGCCACAGAGAGGCAGGGAAGTAGTCCAAAAGCTGGCTGTTCCCAGGCAGCTGAACATTAAATCTGACTCTGGTTCCTGACAGGGACATGGAAATGTTCCATCTGCCCAGGAGTGGTAGTACAGTCTACATGGGGCTGCCCCTACCATGTACTTTTTCTGTAATATCATGGGCCAGTTACTCTCAGGAGCAGGATCAATACTCTCCTGCACTTGAAAAAGCACAAATACATATTTTTTTATAGTTTTGTAGCAGTGGGCTGGATGCAGTGTACGTCTACTGTCATAGCCAGGCTACTGAATAAAAATGAGTATAGCGTCCACAGGGGCCTAATGGAAATGTCTAATAAGAGGAATATCCCTTCTCCACATAGTTCAGGGATACCAAAACACAGGTTCAAGTTCAGATACTTAAATCCTTTCTTTGTCCCTAGCTGAGGGGCAATGAGGTCTGCTGGCCTTGTGGGATCCCAGCCCATAGCTTCCCAGCTCCACTCAGGTGCAAAGAGTCCTGCAGCTTCTGTCTCCAGAGATGGTAGAGTGTGAGGCAGAGATGGTAAAGCCTGGAAAATAGAAATGGCCCAAAATTTTGGAGGCACTTGGGGCAAAAAAAGAGAGAGATAGAAATAAGGCCAGTACAGTACTCTGCTTTGATTAAAATAGGTCCTGAGAGAAACTTGACATTTCAGATTTGAAATAGGTGGTGACAGAGAATGCACCTAAGTGAATATTTTTAATAACTAACTGTAAGGGGAAAAAATGCTCCCTACTAATATTCAGAGGATTGTTTCAAAAAAATCTGCCCTTTGACCACAGTAAGGATTTGCTAGCAGCTAGTTTCGGTGGCATCTGGTGCAGATTTCAACTCGTGTCTGTTGCAGACCTTGTTGGGGAGCAGGCTGAATGTGTGAGATTTCCCTTCCCATTTCAGGATCCCCCTCTGTAACTTCCCCCTTGCCACCCCCTGAAAAACCTCTTCTTCCCTTCAGGTTTCGCCAGCGGCACAGCAGATGCAGCCCACACAGACGATACAGCCGCCACAGCCAACTGGAGGTCGCCGGAGGAGAGTGGTGGATGAAGACCCGGATGAGAGGAGGCGGAAATTTCTGGAAAGGAACCGAGCCGCTGCCACGCGCTGCAGACAGAAGAGGAAGGTCTGGGTGATGTCACTGGAAAAGAAAGCAGAAGAGCTCACCCAGACAAACATGCAGCTTCAGGTGCGAGCCACTGTCTGCGCCCCTGAGGACACAGAGGGGCTCTTTGTGCTCAGAAGGGCTGGCAGTGCCTTTGGGGCTGCCCCCGCACAGTCAGCTCCTAGCGGGAGCTCAGGCATAATCAGTTGGTTAATCAAGATGTGTGTGCTTCAATTAAAGAACTAATTACATTTTAGCAGGATAAGCCAGAAAAAAGCTGTCTTGGGATTTAGAAACCTTCACTAGATGAAGTTGTATTTATTTTCTTTTCTTGTCACTGCTTTTTGTGGGAATTATTTTTTTTTTAAGTGCCATTAACTCAACTGTAAAAGATTTCTCCAGAGCACAACATGTAGCTAAACCCTCGTTCAAAGCCAGCAAGATAGAAACGTAAATAGATCAGTCTACCAGTAAGGAAAATGAACTGGATGGATGAAAATACCCTGAATATGGTAATAAAAGTCTTTCTTACAGCGCTGCCCTTCTTATGGTGGGCACAGTACTTTTGCCTCATGCAAAGGTGTGCCTCTGTGCTGCCAAGGGCAGAAAAACCACTTGTATAATGGCACTCCTCAAAAAAATTTTCCCCACAAAACACAGAGGTGTGAGCAGCACTCAGGCACTGGCTGCAGTGGAGCTGTAGGTGACAGCAGTCACGCCACCATGCCCTTGCGCATGGCAATGTGCCCTTTGCCCCCTCAGGCCTCCCCCCCTGGCCTGATGCAGAGAGCCAGAGTGTTTCCCAAGTGGATTATAGCATTGCTTTAAGTATCTCTGGTGCTGTGAAGTTAGTTCATTTGTCAGTTTATGTCACCAAATCTGCAAGGCAGACTGCCTTCAGAAGTTATAAAAAAATGTCACCAGCTAATGTTAACATAAACCCAGCACATAAGCACTGAGTGCCTTTTTTGCTCAGTTCTTCCAAAGTTGAGGAGCAGTTTTTGTGTTCTTGGGTTAAAGCTTTGCAGAAGAGCCTGGTTTAAGCTTTGTTGTAAACCAAACTCTTTCTTTCTTTTCCAGAACGAGGTTTCCATGCTGAAAAATGAGGTAGCACAGCTGAAACAGTTATTGTTAACACATAAAGACTGTCCGATAACAGCTATGCAGAAAGAATCACAAGGATATTTAAGTAAGTAGCCGATATGTTTGCGCTGTCTCCACACTCCTCACAGGAAAGCAAAACTTCCAATTCTTCCCTCCAGAACCCCTTGTTGGTCATATTATCACTTGAACCTGTCTTCTCAAACAACATCCCAGCCATCCAATCTCCTGCCCTTATTTATCCAGCCCTGCTCAAAACCAAAAAAGCCCCGGTTTTCATCCCACACAGCAGAGCTAGTCTTCCCCACCCCTCCCTTCGGCAAGGAGATGCACATGGATGGACGCTCACTCCCCTGTGGAGGATCCCGCTTGAACTCATAGCTCCAAACCTGCAAGAGTCCTCCTGGGCGCAGCGCTACCAGAACCTTAAAATAACTCTCAAAAGGAAAGTTAAAAAGGAAAACATTACAGTCCCCTCCAATGAAAATGGTACTGTGCTCTGACAGTGGCACAGACCAGGCCTGGCGCAGGTTTCCACGGTTTGTTAACTCTTTTTTAACTCTTATCTTTCTTTTTTTTTCCCCCCAAAGAATTCTCAGCTAATGGAGGCATTGAATCAGTTCTGTCTAGTTGATGCATTTTATGAGTGTGGCAATTTAAGGACAAATTCTTTGTTTGGCTCTAGAACAGTTCAGAAGAGCCTCAGGGTTAATACTTGCTGGATTGCAGCATTCTCTTAAAATAGAGCCCATTTCTGTCTCCTCTGCATCCCTATGCATCTGTCTCTTTAACAGTACTCAAAGAAAAAAACACATAATTGCATTACATGCCTATCAACTGTTGTTCGAATTAGATTTTCTGTGCTGCAGTGCACTGCACTCTAATTTTGATTCCTGCTAGAGCAAATAAAGCATTTAAGCATCCCAACTGATTTTAAAGGCCTTAAGATATCAGAGTTTTTATCCCAACATTACTTTTCATAGTCATTAAGGTTTTGGACTTTTTTCAACGTCTCAACTCCTGAAGTCAGGTTGATATCAGAGAAGATGGCTTGAAAAAAATAACAGAAACTAAAAAGATCAGAAGACCGAGGGTGTTGGATAACTGTATTTTGAAATCCTGGGACTTGTGCATGCCTCAGGTCTTTAGTATTTCCAGGAGTGTCACCCAGCCTGGATTTTTTTTCTCAGATGGAAAAATGAATGTGTGTTGTCTCTGTGCCCTCAACCCCTTCCCAGGTCCTGAGAGCAGCCCTCCTGCGAGCCCGGTCCCAGCTTGCTCCCAGCAGCAAGTCATCCAGCACAACACCATAACGACCTCCTCCTCTGTCAGCGACGTCGTGGGAAGCTCCACTCTCACCCAGCTCGCCAGCCACAGAACAGACATCAACCCCATCCTTTAAAAGTGGTTGATCAGAAACTGCTAGGGGAGTGTGGTAGCGGATCAAAGCGTCCTCTCTGCTAAGGACATTTGCAACTGTAACTCAAGCCTGGAAGATTCCTCAGTTCTTGAAAGACTCTGGCTATTCATTTTTATAGTTATTAAAATGTCTTTTATACTTAGTTACAGAAAAGGGAGTTATGCAATTAATATGCTATCAGCTTGAGAAATGCTTTGGTGCTTTCTCCATTTTTTGGGTACCAGTTACTTGTTTATAAACCTAACTGTTTCTGTACATAGTCATGTTTCCTTCTCACAGATCTATCCTGAAGCCTCAGAAATAAGAAGCTGTGTTAAACTGCAGCTTGTTAGTTAATGTGAGGCATAAAAAGTATTAAACAGAGTCATACATAGGTAACTAGGAGTAATTAGGCTATAAATACAGAGAGAGGGCATCTGCTGACAGCATAATAAAAAAGAGTTACCCTTGTGCTATCAGCAGACCGTGTCTTGCATTCAGAACCTCTTTTAAAGTGGTTATATAGGATGTGGCTATCAGGACAAAATCAAGCCCAAGCAATGTGCTCTTTTGTCTAGCCCTCTCCCTTCTCTCTCCCCAACCCTGGCCTTTTTCTCCTGCAGTTATTGTCACACCTTCCTTTTCCCTTCCCAAACTCCTGTAATTCCCCAGCTTTTTTTATTCCTGCTTTTTTTTTTTTTTTTTCATTCCAAGGCTTTCTTTTCCTCAAAGAATAGTAATGAACAAGCAAAAACTTCAAGCCCACCTAAAAACTGTTGGCACGGCTGCTGCTTTCACTAGCTCTTCACCCGCAGTTGGGCTGTGCGAGCATTTGGCTTTTAAAAAATAGAAATGCTCCTGATTTAGTGTTTTTAATAAAAAGGGAAAGGCGAAAGCAGTGCAGCTGCAGGTGAAGCCTGGATGGAATGCCAGCTGTGTTGATGCTAGCAGCCCTGTAAACTTCTGTGGTACAGTACAGGCGTAGCAAGCAACACCTGAGAATCACAGCAATTCTTTTGCACTGCCAGTCATTAATGTAGAAAAATTCATGTAGTATATAATAATTTGGAAAAGTTCTGCTCCCTACCCTGGTTGCATTGTTCTAGCAATGAAAGCTAACAGCCTCAGGCTTCATGGGCTATAAATGAGAAATAAATCAGTGTAATGGTTCTGACCAGTTGGAAAATGCCATTTTTAATTCCCAGGCAAAGAACCTACTCTCTGCAGGCGTTCCTTTAAATATTCACTGAGCTGGCAGACAGCAGTGTAGCTTCAGTGACTTTAATGGCACTTAATGCCCGTTTACTGCGGGTAAGGAATTGTTCTTTAGGACGCTAAATAATTTTTAGAAGGCATGCAGTGGCTAAAAAGTGCTGAAAGAATGCCAAATCCCACTGCACTTGGGATAAAATACGGTCCTGCAAAGAGGGTCTGGAAAAGAGCCTTGTGCCACAATTAGGTTTTTTGTTTGGACTCAGAGCCTGCCCCTCAGCACAACTGATTTGCATCCCTGAGTGTTCCCAGTGATTGGTGGGAAAATCAGATAGACATGATGCCACTTAATTATGCTTTCTTGCTGTATATTGGGACCTGATTTTGCTCTCAAATCTGTCAGCAGCAAAATCTTCCACTGCTCACCCAGGGAGCGGGCTCCAAGCTGGTGAAAAATGTTCAAAATGTTGCATCTTTAATAGCAAAATTCATGTTATTCCCAGCAAATTCTGTAGCCCTGAACACACTTTGTTCTGAAGCAAAGTTCTCTTTCTCAAAGACTATGTCTTTGGTTTTCAGAGGAGTTGTGGGTTTTAAAAGGGTGGGTCTTCTCCCTGAGGGAAGGAGAGTGAAACAACTGAGATGTGAGGAGGCACTGTAAGGAGCAGGGCCTCTCTGGAAGGAAAAGCAAAATTCTGAGCATCATTCATTTCCAAATTTGTTCTTATCTTGGTAACTTTTTGTCAGTGTTCTTTTCTTTAACAGCTCACTTTCTGTTTATGCAAATACATTCAAAAGAAGAAGGTTTTTAATGTACAGTGTAAATCTTGACTTGATTATATAGTCTAAGAACCAAAAAAAAATTATGAAAAAATACAAATGTAAAGAATTTTCTATTATATTTTAGACAAACATATACTTTTAAAGTCTTTTAAATACTGAATCTATAATTTTTTTTTAATGTCCAGTTGTAATAGCTAGATGGTTTTGCTTCATCACAGCTCCCAAGGGAATTTTTTTCCAATATGAAGCCAAGCAAAATGTTCCAGCTGAGTATCCACTATGTAAAAACACCAAATAAGCATTTCCCATGCATCTGAATTTCATCATTCACCATCATAAAGGAAATGCTATTGAAGGGTTAATTTAAAAACTTTCCCTCTATATGGGCAGCACTTAAATACATTAAAAAATAAAAATCAAAATTGTTGGTAATATTAGAATACCCAGTTGAGCTACACTGCACTAGAATTATGGTTTAGCTTCATTTTATTCAGTCTCCTCAATTAAAATATTTAGCTGTTAAACTGAAAGCCTCTACATTAAAAAGAAAAAAAAAAAGGAAAAAATACAAAAACCTTGCCTAAGTTTTGTTAAATTCAGCAACTTGACAGTTTGACTGATGTGTATTATATATAGCTCAATTATTTCTTTTTTTAATGCTAACTAGGCAAGCCAACCACACATGTTGGCCTAAATGTGTAATTACAATGAAATGTCTCCTCTCTATACTATTGGCCTTTAGGTATAATCCTTGCTAGTGATGTGGAAATAAGTAAAGGATGAAAAGCTATTTGCTATTGCTTCTTGTAACTCTGTCGCAGGTTCACAGGCCAACACAACATGCAGCGTATTTATCTCGGCTGTTTCATCAGGAAAAGGACCAACCGTACCAGGCACCTTATATTATTCATCAGATTTGCTTCCACATTAAAATGCTCTTGTTTTCCAGTGGGATGATCCTACAGCCTTTCCTCAAGCTGCTGGTCTGGTTGGGCACTGGAGGCTGCCTGAGCAAGGGCTGTGAGAGAAGCCCCAGCCTCTCTATCCCCAGGATGTCCCCACTGTGGTCAGTGGCAGCAGCCTCTTCCTAAGCACGTCACTCTAAATGCACTTCTTAGGCTCTTTCCATCAAGGAAGAATCCTGCTTTTCCACAGGCTACTTCTGGAGACTGCTCCACTTTCCTCTTGCCCTGCCAATCCGGCCTGTTGTTGGGCTCACTGGGCTCTGTGCCCTATCCCACTGCCAGCGAAGGACAACTAAGACAACTTCCATCATGTGCTCTCATGGGCACTCACAGGGTGGTGAGCCTTGGCCAGTGCCTTCCTCAGGAGGAGGTATTTCTGTAGACAGCATCTCTTATCATGTGATATTGGAGGCACATTGGAAATCTCAGCCACGGACAACTGCAATACTTTGATTGGAAAGAAATGATGCTGTGATCCGGCTCTTTCATCCCCAGCCCCCCTTCCCCAAAACAATTTATGCAAGCCATATTCATAACGCTGCCTGTGGGAGACAAGTAGTCTGTGTGCTATCATGGTGTGTTTTATAAGGACAACGATGATGATGATGATTTATGGAGAATTTCATGCTGTTGGAAGTTAATTCCTGCTATGAAGCTAAATGTCTGCAGCCCATCTTCTGAATAGTGGAAAGTCAATGGTTCCGTGCCTCAGTGCGTGTGGATTTAGTGTTAATGACTCAGTCCTGTTAACTAACAAGCCAGCTATAACTGTTGTTAAATGCCCAACTTTTGAGGATTCCTATTTTTTTAAGCAACAATATTTAGTGTTGAAAACTAGCCTTTTAGTTTAGGCAAAATGTGCTTTTTAGCAGCTAATACCTTTTTAAAAAAAAAAAAAGCGTATAGAGTGAATTTATGAAAATTCATGAGGACCAAAGCAATTTTAAAACAGGAATTTATTAATTTAGTATTCACATAGAATTTTATGAAGTATTTATTAATAAATGTTATTTTAACACATTCCATTTGAACAGTATTCTTGTACAGAAACTGTTGGGGTTTTTTTTAAAGTTACAATATTAGTTTTGCAATAAACTACTCTAGGTGTGTGTGCATCTTAATCTTTCAGGGTCTCAAGTAGAAGTCATCCATCTAAGATGGAAATGCTTGCTGAGGTCAGTTGTATAGAAATTCCTAGAATTTAATGTTTTAATGTTTTCTTTAAAGCAGCATCTGCTTTTTTTTTTCTTACCTTTTTTTTTTGTGACAATGAAACAAACTATAAACCTTCAATTTTTTGCCTTTCTGTTGGAACATGTGCTCTCTCATTTTAGAAAGCATGAGTCAATATAGAACTGGAAAGCCTGTCTTTTTTTTTTTTTCTGCCCTTTTTTTTAAGGCTGATTTTCTACATCACAGAAGATCTAACCCCATCCTTGTTTCTTTTCTAATATCACATAGTGAGTTGCACTATACTGCCTTAGCATTGCCTCTTCTGTCCTCTTACTAAGCAGTGTTCCTTAGATTTAGACCATTGAAACTCCGTTATACATCAGAGAAAATTACTGGAGGAGGAAGAAGAGAAAAAAATTGATCTGTAGACATAAAACCTAAACTGTGCCTATAAAACAAAACCAGTTACAACTAATTAGTATCTTATTTCTACATTTCAATTATTTATATTATTTTAAAATTGCACTTTAGCTCTTGCTCTCTTTCTTGCTCTCCCTTGTTGAATCATTTATGAACACTCTAGTAAAACTTTTGCGCCAGGTACATTTATATGCTTTCACTGGTGGCATATCTACAACTTGTCTCTCACACCTGCCCAAATGGAGAAGCTGAGACCAGCCAGTCTGCAGTGTGACTTAGACTTTACACCCTCTTCATGACAGCATATAAATGTTTTATTATGCAAAGTGTGCGATGTGAGGCAGCATCTTAGCTACATTTATAATCTCTCATCCCAAGAACCAAAGTGTCCTGTATATTGGAAGGTCAGGAGACTGGCTCTTTGTGCATTGTCATGCACTTTGACTGTTGTCCAACTCACAGTAGCTGCAAAGCTGCAGTGATAACAGTGGCCATACTATGTATTAGAGTTCTGAATCAATAAAATATATTGCCTTATAACTTGACTAGGGACAGCACCTTTAAAAAAAAAAAAAAAGGAGACAAAAAACTTCTAAGGACAAACAAAAGCAATAAGATCTCAAGTGATTTGAACACACACACACACACACACAATCAATTTTTTAACATCTCACTGCAAAATAAAAAGAGACTGTTTAAATCCATAACTTTTTTTTTTTTTTTTCCAGAGCTTACAGTTATCTCAGTTTTATCAGTGGCTTTACACTTAAGAGCTAAATTCCTCACCATTACTGTTTTTCCATAGCTTTCAAAATGACTTTATAGCAAATCCTAAACTGCATGAGGCCAAAAATGTTAGTGTTCACACACACTCAGAGACAAGATTGATTCTCTAAGTGGAAATCTGATCCTTTCCCAGGCCCTTCTTGGACTGGAATCAATAACTGTAACTCACTATATTTAGACCAATGTGTAATACCTGGGATCAGGATCTCCAGTTCTATATTTATGCAAATTAAATGTTAGTATTGTTGAGTTTCAACCGGTGGAACTGTTCACAAAGCCCATAGTCAGAGCCTGCCATCTGATGCCGTGAAGGTCTTAGACCCAAATATCTTTCTTGACTAAAAATACGTGTGACAGCCTTCTGAATGAAGATTGAAGGTTCCTTCTGGCTTTGCAGGAACTGCAGCAGTGTCAAGGAGCAAGGGAGGTAGGAGAGTTGATAGGGCATTTCAAGGGAAATGTTTTCCTTGCTGGAATTTAGGAAATTCCAGAGAAACTTTTTCCCCACCCCTTGGAGCTGAGATTGTAAGGAGTTCTTTGTCAGAGATCACCTTTAGCACGCTTCCACAAGACAAACTATTTTGCACGAAAGGTGTATTCACTCCTCTGAATAAGAACAATTGCCACTGAGAGTTTTGCCAAGGATTTTATCATTGGGACCCAAATGTTTCCCAACCCATGGCCGTGAGCTCTGTACCCCTCTCTCTGTTCAAACACTGGGTAGCACTCATCGGTGAACATTGCTTCTTTGGACTATTGCCATTGTCCTGGTTTAAGGAACTTTTAGCACTGCTTGGAGTAAGCCTAAACTATCAAAGTTTATATATAAATATATATATATATTATATTAAAAAAGGTGCTGTCACAGTAAGTTTTGGGCTTGAGGTTGTTTGTATTGTATGCAAAGGTTTTGTGTTTGTTTGTCTGTTTGTTTTATTCTGTAAAGAAACCACCTTCCTTACTGGAGGGAGATACTTTTTTTTTTTTTGGTACATAAATGTAAATACTTGCTGCAGCATTTAATATGTTTAATTTTATGTTAAGCTTTTTGTTGCATTGTGAACCCATTATTGTTACAAATGGACAATGAGTTCATTGAGACTGTTCAACTAGGTCAGATTTTTACATCTCTTTCTAGCTAGAAGAGACAGGAATTTTGTGCATTTGTACAAATGTTAATAATATCACTGCAATTCCAATATAATAAAGCACTCAAATACAAATAGTTCCAGTAGTTTGTCTGTGTCTATACTCCAGACATTTTACTGCGCAGATAATTCCTGCAATTAAACCAAACTGCTCTTCAGTGATTTCTATAATGAGCTACAATCCCTCATCTCCCTCCAAATTGGAGGAAGACCATGGTGCAGGGCATACTTCTGTCTGGCAGCAGGAGCGAGGGGCTGTGCAGGTCTTACAGCTCACCGTTGTCCTCCGGCAGCTGAGGTGACTTTGTAAGAACAAGTTCTCTGAACCTTTTCCAAGCAGGGAGGCCGCAAAGCCTCAAACAAAAACTTACGTGGTGGATCCTGACGTGAGGTCTTCGCATAAGGATGAGACAAGCTGTTATTTTACTTTTCCTTGCAGCTGGAGTGTGCTTGTATCAAAATACACTCTATGCTTGTTATCCCGCCAACCTTGCCTCTTGCCAAAAGCTGCCTGGAAATGGATTTCCTGCTGGGCTAATTAGCTCTAATTGTGATGCCCCTGTTATCTTGCCAACCTCATTTCTCACTATAAATTGCTCCAATACAGACCTTGGCACAATAATGCATAAACTGTAATCTAAAGTTAGTCGGATGAACCCATCTCTCCAGTGGGAATTAGATTAGCTTTAGATTAATGCAACTTGATGTCTTGCTGGCAGTCCCAGAGTGATGGCCTAACCCAAGTGGTGCAGCCTCAGTGACAAGGACCGGCCTGCCTGCAAGTACTCAGTGTCGGTGTCACGCTGCAGGATACCAGACCCATGCGGTATGACCATGCTGCTCCCTTGGGGGCCCTGGCACAGGCACAGCTTCTGCTGGTCTCCCCCCTGGCTTTCAAAAGGCTAAATCTGGCCAAGAGCATTCACCCTCCTAAAATGGGTAGGAAAAAGGCAGAGCCATGCCTCTGTTCCCCTTCTCCATTTGTAAAAGCTGGAAGATGGGGCAGTGGGTGCACATGGCTCCCTCTTTAAGGAGGTATCGCAGAGGTTTTCCCTAAACATCAGGGCATGGCATGAGCTGGATCCATTTCTGAGCACATGTATTCCAGCATCCAGTTTAAAGCAGGGATGTCATGCCACTGCTTAATGTGTATTTGTACAGCAGGGCTCTTGCTCCAGGGCCAAATACTGAAAGAGGATCCTCATATCTGTAAAAATAGGTGCCTCTTATGAAGATGTATCACAGGATAACTTTATTGAAGTTATATTTACACCTGACAGTATGAGCTAAGCAAGATGTATTCAGGCTGAGGTAACACTGCTCTTTACAGCTGATTCATGATTTCCCAAACCTGATCACAGTATTTGTTCCTCTTCCAAGCAGTCCACTGTTACTACTGCTCTCTCTGGGCTGCTCTGGACATTATAACAAAGTTATTACTAATGGGAAAATGAATCAATGTGAGTACACACTCTTTACTCTCCCCTTTGCAGGGAGGCAGCCAAAACTAGACTAAGATGAGGATGCACTGCATCAGCAAGAAGGTTGCCCCAGCTTATACCAGTCAGAGCAGTGGTACAGAGAGACTCCTTCCCTCTGTGGCACCAGCCTCTCATGCTTTGGCTGGACCCACTTTGCCCCTCAACCTGTCCCCAGCTTTCTCCTGAACACAGGCTGCAGCCTCAGCTGCTTGCTGTAAGTGCACTCAAAACTAATGGCAATGTAAGGCAGAGTTTGAGTAGGGATGATAAGCTAGCACAGAGGGCACTGTGTGTACCCAAAGGCACTGGCACGAATCAGGCAGCATAACAGCAACAACAGCAATTTGAAGAAAGCATACAGCTCCCCGAAGAAGGAGTGTGGGGCCAAAGGAGGGGGGTGAACCTAAATGAGCCCAGATGTAAGCACACGCAAGAGCTGAGAAACTGGAATTGGACTGGTACTAAAGAAACCTTTCAGCAGGGGGATGGAGAAGCAGGCAGGCATGGGTGCTTTTTCGTTCATTTTGAGGTGATTTTTAAAAAATAGTAGGATAGAGGGAACGCTGGACATGCAAAGATGCAAAGCTCTTCACTATCACTGACCTTCAGCCGAAAAGAGGCAAAACACATCTGACCCCCTCTTGGGGAATCTTGCCACATGTAGCCCTTGGGGACAGGCTCAGAAATGCTGCGGTTTGTTCCAGTCCACCCATTAACAACACTTTCTACCCACAGCTCTAGCAAAGTAGTGCAGTACAGACCTGCCTCTCAGCTTTCCCTGCCCACCTAGAGTCAGCACTGCCTGGCTGAAGGCAGGCAATGGGATTGTTTAGAGGGAAAACCAATAGCTACTTGTCACTGAGGCTGGAAGACTCCAGGTCTGGGACTACTCCCAGAATTAACCCACTTTTTTTACGGAAAGGTTTTACTCACAGTCATTTGTGAGCTTGGGCCACAGAAAATAAGCACAACGTTAACCACAAAAATTTCCTGAGAACTTGTTTCAAGGGAGTAAAAAAATTAATCAAGCATCAGAAAGGAGGGATCAAAGTTAAACCAGGGCCACCACCACCCTTCAAATCACAGCCAACAAGTGAGGGTCTGGGACCATTTATTCAATTCTTTGGTCTGTTTTGTTTTTGCAATTGACTTTTTTTTTTTTCCTCTGATTTGCTGTGCTGCAACAGGGACTTTTGTTTTAGTGGCTCTAAGAAGGGCATTAGTGCTGCCATTTGCTTAAAACTCTCTTTCTGCAGCACTCTTGAGCACCATTTTTCTCCAGCCTACTCTATTCTCCAGCAACACGTCACAGTATGAGAATGACCCAGCAAAGCTGATAAAATATTTAAGATGCATGTTCTGATTGTGTTAGGTAAGCAAATACCATGAGAGCCTAACCATTAGTGAACCTGATCAGTCCCTTCCCCCAGGACCTGCCTGCAGAGCGAGCCAGAGCAGCCTGAACTAGAAGCAATGAGCTGCCTCTCCCAAAAGAGAGGGGATCTTGAAAGTGTATTTTGAAGAGAATTGAGGAATTTTCAACCTTCAGGCCCCACTTTAAAAGCCAGTAATATAGACATATAGATATATTGATAGGTGGACATAGATTCTATAGATACATATAGATGATAGAGATATATAGATGCAGATGGGAGAGATGTGTGTTATGTGAGTGTGTGTATGTGTGTATACAGCAGGTCAGCAGGTGTTTTCACAGGGCATTGCATTCAGCTAACAGCAAGTCAACTTAAAAGAAAGAAAAATATTTGACATAACTGACCAGTTCATGTAGGAAATTGAGTTGAGAAAAAATAAATAAAGGCAGAAACTGATTAGTTGAAATCTGGGGCCCTCTGGATTGTAATGGATCCCATAGGAAGACAGGAAGTTTTGAATAGAAGGACTCTAATATCCTCCTTGAACTTTCTCTTTTGTTTCACTAATCATTTTCTTTCTGTATTCTAAGGTGGCTGAGCCAATTCCAGCTTAGTAAAAGTTTCTCTTAGCTTCAAGAAGCTGTTCTATAAAGACAACACATAGCCATGGATAAGAAAGAGGAACTGTCTGCAGTGGGACACAGCTGTGTACTCCAGTTAAAGCCAGACGGTTTTCACAGGCTGAATGGGGAGGATGAAGGAGTAGAAGCTTTGCTACCACCATCTTGCTGCAATGGTGGCTGCTTGTAGAGGCACAGTTCTTATCATTCAGATGAAGTAAGTGCAACCTGAACTGACTGACACCGCCTTGGTGCCCAATTCTTGCAATCCTAAACTCATCCCCTAAAATAGCCGTCTGGGAAGGTGTTTCTGCAACCTCTTTGTGCTAGTACTGTGTGGGATGAGGTAGAGGACCTGCAGGGACACTCCCAGGCCCACATTCCCACAGGAATACAATGTGGTAGCATCCTGGCTGCACTGGCAGCAAGGTTTGCAGGGCTCCTAACCCACTTGGCACTGGCACTGCAGGTGACTCCTGCCACCATACTGCAAAAGCTGAGCTAAACCAAGGTTCTTCCATTAACCTGACTGTGCCTCAGTCCAATCTGACTGACTAAAACATGGGAAAAGTGCAGTGAAAAGGTATTTATCATGTTGCCAGTGCAGCACTGGTGTGGTAAACCATGCATCTGTCTGTGTGCAGAGCCTGGAAAGGGCAGGCAGGATGGTGTGCAGGTGGGTAGGCAGGGAGTGAGCTGAGAACAGAGAAGGTGTTGGGATGGAGATGGCCAAAATGTTTGTGAGTTGCTGCATAGTGAAGCTGTACCCCTGTGCTGTGCCCAGGGCACCAGACAGAAACTGAAATGAGATGGTGTCTGCAGCTTGTGTCCTCAGTGGCGGTGGTGCTGCCTCATTGTCCCTCTGTGGTTTACTCACTTGAGTGCGCTTCTGGTGCTAAACCAACAGCAAGGTTTCACCTAGAGTTATCCTTCCCCTCCACTAAAGTCCACAAAGCCAAAAGTAGCTTTAAAACATGACCTGCTCTCTGCCTTCAAAGAGTCAGCAATCCTCACTCTGCAGGTAGAGGGAAACCCAAGCTACTGATTATGGGTTTTTTTCTTAATTTTTTTTACAGTGGCTTTCCAGAGCAGAACTCACATCTTTAATTGCTTTGGAAGACCTTCAGGCATATCTCCATGAGGGCAATTTCCTTTGCCATGTTATGCTGCATGTCACTCAAGGAGAATCGTATAAAGTCCTTTTTTTGCAACAGCAAAAACAGGTACCATTTTGATGCCTCCCACAAAAACATTTCTCCTTTCCTTGCAAGCCCATGCCAAGCACAGGCAGTGCACATGGCTGAGCCCTGTCAAGGGATCATGTCACAGAGGAAGCACAATACCCACACCCCTGGCGTTCACAGCTTGTTTCTGGGACAGGATGAGAAGGGCCCGCTTTTCCCAACTAGAAATTAAGCTGCCTTGGCTTGCTGAAGCCATGGAAGAAGTCAAGAGCAAGGCAGTCCCTTTTCCAGGAAATGCCTACTTCTAATGTTCTACTGAGAGCAGTAGGAACCCATCAGAGCCGCAAAGAAGAGTTCCATCAGCCGCTGCTCCATTGGAGCCAGAAGCTGGGAGGGGAAGCCAAGGACAGCTTTAAAATGCATGAGGTGGAGAGAGGAATGAAAAATATTAATTTTAAATGGATTGACGCTAGCCTTGAAACTAGGAAGGCAAACATCCAAACCTGTCAGGAGAGAGTAATGAGGGCTTATAAATTAGATGTGATCACCTATCTGCAGCTATACAGAGTGTTTGCTGTGTATCCCCCACACCTTAGGGAGAACCCCAAACATGTGAGGTTACAAGCAGGCTGTCTGTCTATGGACTCTTTCATCTGAAAAGTTCAAGTGCTTCTCGGGCTTTAATTTAGTGCCTTAATCACCCAGGGATTTAGGTAAATATAATTGTCTTCATTTTCCCAGCAGTACACAGAGAGGAATAGACTGACAGAGAAACCAGAACACGTGAGCACACCCCTCACCCTCCTACCCCCCTTTCCTGTGCTTACGAACAGCCCGTACATCAGGGCCCTGCCAGGAGACTGCAGGCAGGCAAAGCTTTACCTGCTGAAGGCATATCCATGCAGTCCTCCCCAGAAATCATAATGCTTGCCCTCAAGGAGAAATGAGCTGTTTTACTTTCCATTTGTCTTCTTCAAAGATCTGGCCAAGCTTGTCCTCATTAGGAGGCCATTAAAACACCGATGTTCTTCACATTATGATTTCCTCTTGGATTAGATGGGAAGATTTTTATGCGCTGTAAAAAGATTCTCTGGTTCTGACATCTCCTTTTTTATTTGCCCAGACCAAAAGCTTGCAAGGAACAGAAATGGGAAACCATATCGGCATTCAAATAAAATGCCACAATCATCCACAGAGGCGAGGGGAAAGCCCTACAGTCTCATTAGCCAAACTTGCACATGGTTCTAATCAAATGGGTGGGAGGGAGACATTCCCTTGGCCACGGATACCATCGATTTTTTCCTTAGGTTCCAATTCTGTAACTCTTATTCATCCGAAGATAAACGGGCTTTTCAGACGGGGAAAGAGGGCTTTGGGACCGGGCTCTAAGGCTTTTCATGTATTCATGAAGTTGTCACTTGCCTTTTACATTCAAATTCTGATGGGTCAGACTTCCTAGACGGTGTCTTTCAACACCTAATAACTCACCCAGCAAGCTCCAGTGCTAATACAGACGTCTTCTTATCAAGCTTGAGACAGAGGGGTTTGAGGATTATTTTAAAGACACTTTTTGGATTTATACTGAATCCTTCACAAGGATTATTTATGTGGCATTTCTTTCCCATTACACAGTTGAAAACATCACGTGTTTTAGCAGGAGATTTCTGGGGTGAGTGCAGAAATATTTTGAGGAATTTGGTCATCACCATTTGCTAATGGAAAATCTAGTAACAGAAGCAGTTTTTTTAAAACCACAGTAAATTTTATATTTGTTACTGCTGGATTCCCATTAAATGCATTAATTACAGGAATGTTTAATGAAGCAAATAAAAAAAAAACACCCCCCATTATGTATAGAGCACTGTGAAAAACAAGTTATTCAACAGCGTGTGCTCCTATATACTCTTAATAAAAGACCCTACCTTAAGGTAAAAACCCAATAAAATATGCCATAATGTGCTATGGGACCCACCATTGATTTACAATACATTTATTCCTTTAGCACTAAGCAACTTTTGGACAATACAAAGCCAGCTTTTATATATTTATATATAAGATCTTTTTTCTTCTCACAAAGATTTATTGAATTTCCCCAGAGCATATTAATTTTCTAAAAAGTTCTTTGTTTTGCTCTACTATACTCATTGCAATAAAGGCAACAATCTCCTTCCTGATTGACACTTGCAATATTAAAATTACCAAAAAAATGAGAGTTGATATCATAATACTTTATATGGAAATATTACTCTGTAGGGTCTGTGAGACTAAATGCAGACTAAATTTTGCTAATATCTGGCATCTTGCAAAACTGTGGCATGTTGGGCAAGGTCTAGAAATACATGGCAAAATTGTTGTAAAATCCCAGTTTCTAATTCCTCCAAGGAACTATAAATGAGTAACTTCAAAAATAAGTTTATACACCTTCTGTTCCCCCAAATTTAAATGATGATCATGTAAAACCCACAGGAGCAAGTTCAGTATAACCGCCGAGAAAGTTAAATTATGCGTAACATAATGAACATGAGTTGAAATCCTTGAAGAAATGAAGGAGGATTCTCTGAAATGCACTTGCCAATCCTTCGCATGTCATCAAAGACTATTTTTTCAAGCACGATGTAATGTCTCATGATATAATGGAACAGTTCTTGGTGTTCCTTATTAGTCACACTGATTATTATGGTTGGCACGGGGTCCTCTGACGTTCACTCCTTAGAGGTACGTTTGCTCTCTGATGCCCATTCAGGCCACTATAAAATTCAGTCCCCTGGTTTTAAAGGGGCTCCCTTCTGGCCCAGCTTCAGCTGTAACAATGGAAGGGGAACATGCAAGACTCTTGTCCTGCAAATGTGCACACACACGCACCGAGGGACCGTCCTGCTGAGCTGTGCAGTGGTTTGCTCTCGCGTGCATGGACACACACACAGAACTGCGGCCTAAAAGTAGAGGAAGTGCAAGAGATTTTGTGGGGGAAATGCCTCTCTGCTCGCCTTGCCCAGCTGGGGAAGGGCAGCTTTGCAGAGAGCAAGTGTCCCACTGTTCACATACACATTTGGGGCAGCGGAGTGAGGTGGAGATGCTTCTCTACCTTACACGAATCTTTCAGCTCTCCCATGGACACTGCCAAGCCCACTGTCCCGCGCTCCCAAACCCTGAGGCCGGCGGTGCGTGGGAGCATCGCACAGCCCTGGCTCGCTCCCTCCCTCACCTGCCGCCATCCAGCCCGGCGGGCACCAGCTCCGCTCCCGCCCGGGCCAAACGAGCCGGTGGCCGAGGAACAACTCGCAGAGGCCCCAGGTTCTACAGCATCTCCGGCAGGTGCGTTTGCTCGGCCAGGTGGCCCAGCCGCGGGCGGAGGTCTGGCTGCGGCCGGCACGGACGGGGCATCTCTCCGGGACCGTGCCCGCGCTAACCGGGCCCGCCCGCGGGCCCTGCGGCACGGCGGGGCGAGACAGGCCGGGTGCGCCGGGACACAGCGCTGGTCCGGCTCGGCCCGGTCCGGCCCGGCTCGGCACGGTACGACATGGCACGACAGGGCTCGGCTCGGCCCGTTTTGCTCGGCTCGTCGAGGCGCGTTCCCGGTGCGGCCGTGCCCCCCTGTGGCACGGCCGGGAAGCTCAGGAGGCCGGAGCCGCCTGTGCCCGGCCAGCCCGGCTGCGGCGCCGGCTCCGGGCCGGGTCCGGCCTGCTCGGCTCCCGGGGGCGATGGCCGTGCCGCTGTCAGCTCCCGGCGCGGGTCGCTGTCAACGCCGGTAGTGATGCCTTTCCTTCCTGTCCTAACACCGGTGGCTACAGGGCAAACTGTCCCCGTGAACTGATCCGACTGAAAATTAATTGATCAAACCCCAGCAAAGGCAAAAGTTACTTCCCAAGGCTTTTGGAATTGTTTCCTCCCCACGTCGGCCAGCGCCGTGGCTCCGTGGTCACCAGATTTCATAAAAAGAAGAGACAGTGCAACACGTTTTTTGCCAGAACAGGGAACCGTGTTCATCACTTTGGTGGCAGCCCCACCAGGGTAGCAGCAATGGGGAAATGCTGCCCTGATCCATGTAATGGCTCTTCTTTCTCACAGATGTTCTTTCGTCTGGGGCAGGGTACTGAAAAACTTGATATGTTCAAGGGCCTGACTTCTCACTCCTCCTGCAATGGTCCCCAAGAAGAAATGAAGGGGATTTCACTGGTGATTTGTTGTCTTTCCTATTTTAGAGCTGACTATTTTCAGCAAGAAACCTAGTATGAGGCTGTAACTGTAGGAATGTGAATGAAGACTTCCAGTCAAAGAATGAAAGCAAGCGAATTGAGTTCTCACTCTAAGTGGCATCCTTACTCTTTATGTATAACTGGGTGATATTTAAGGTCCCTTCCAACCCAAACCATTCTGTGATTCTATGAAATGTATATTTCAGCAGCTTTCTCTGTGGACTATACAGGCTATTTCTATTATCAGCTTCAACCGTTGTTGAAATGACAAATTGAAAATTTGACAAGAAAATGTTCAGCAAGGGTAAAACTCCAGAGTTTTTTAAAGAGCACACACAACCACATGCTGTGAATAATATATCTCTCTCTTTGGCGTAGCAAGAACAGTCTTCAGCTTTCTGAAGCTTTTCCTGCTAAAATGCTAATCCTGAAAGAACGTAAAATGGGCAATAGTGAAGTCTTTATAGGGGGGACAGCACAGCCTGCAGAGGGACCCTGTGCATTGAGCATGAATAGTGGTAGTTTGGTAGCAAGTGTTTGGTTGACCAGTGTGGAAGTGTGATCAGTGTGGAAGTGTGACCAGTGTGGCATGAATCATAGAATCATTAAGGTTGTTAGAGACCTCCAAGATCATCAAGTCCAACCATTAACCCAGCATTGCTATGTGACCACCAAACCATGTCCTAGAGTGCCACATCTACTATCTTTTAAATACCTTCAGGTATCTAAATGGTGATTCCCTGGGCAGCCTGCTCCAGTGCTTGACCACCCTTTCCATTAAGAAATTTTTCCTAATATCCAATCTAAACTTTTGCTGGTGCAACTGTCACTTGTTACTTGGGAGAAGAGACTGGCACCCACCTTGCTACAACCTCCTTGCAGATAGTTGTAGAGAATGATAAGGTCTCCCCTGAGCCTCCTTTTCTCCAGCATGGACAATCTTGGCCTTTTCTTATAAGGCTTGTGCTCCAAACCATTCACCAACTCCACTGGCCTTCTCTGGACACACTCCAGCTCCTCAGTGTCTTTCTTGTGGTGAGAGGCCCCAAACTGAACACAGGATTTGAGGTGCAGCCTCACCAGTGCCAAGCACAGGAGGACGATCCTAGCCCTGGTCCTGTTGGCCACACTGTTTCTGATACAGGCCAGGATGCCATTGGCCTTCTTGGCCAGCTGGGCACACTGCTGGCTCATGTTCAGATTGCTGCTGACCAATAACCAGCTCTTTTGCTGCCAGGCAATTTTCCAGCCACCCGGCTCCAAGCCTGTAGTGCTGCCTGGGGTTGTTGTGACCCAAGTGCAGGACCTCTCACTTTGCCTTGTTGCCTTGTCCCATCGATGCAGCCTGTTCAGATCCCCCTGTAGTGCCTTCCTACCCTCCAGCAGATCAATGCTCCCACTCAACTTCTTTCAGCACCTTATTTAGTAATCAGAGATTTATGTTAATTTGCAATAAGTAATAAAGTAAAAATTCCACAAATTGAGCCTTTTCTGCCCGTGACACCCAGAGCACATTATGCTGGCTGATGTGAACAAGGAGACCGTAACCCCTTGTTGTTCGCACTGTAAATCTACCCTAGTGCAACATACCCTGCACTCATCGTCTTGGAAACTACATTATTCATCACAAAAGTTACTCATGCATTTCCAGTGATATAATTCATCTTTGGACCTATATCTTATGGGAATCTGGTAAATTATCATTTAGGTGAGTAAGGCTTGAGGCATCCATGGGAAGAGCAGGAACTGAGAAGAAACCCAAATCTTCTGGCCACACAGGACTTCTCAAAGAAGCTTGATAGGTTTTGCATAAAAGGTTTTCAGGCCATGTGCGAAGACTTCAATCTAAAGGAGTGCTCATGCATTTTCGGTGAAAGCACTAAAACAAGGGTTTTAAGAACTAAGACAAATCTCAAATATCTGAATAAAATTCTGCATTGCACACATCTTACAGTTAAATCATTGTAAACTAAACAGGAGAGAAAAATGTTGTTACTATTTACCAGAAAATTGTTTTGTTTTTTTTTCCCAATTTTGCTGTGGTCTAGCAACTCCCTTTTATTGGAGAGATCCTTAACAACACAGCACAGCTTCTTCCTTCTTAATGCTGTTGTTTAAAATGAATATCTGAAGCAGGCAACCCAAACAAATAAAGCAGCCCTTTGAAGCATGCTACTGAAAGTGGGTTTTGCTGGAAACTACTTCTAAAAAACAGTCAATAGGTTAAAACCAAAACTGCAACTCTCCTTCTTCATACTGATCCTCTAACACAGTACAGAAGCTACCTGTGCAAGTGCTGATTTTTATGCCTGTGCTTAACTTCTAGTACCGTGGGACTATTTGTGGAAGGGCAGATAAGCACACGTTTGAGTGTTTGCAGAAACTGAGCTTATCTCCAGCCTGTATTAGCTGGATTCAGGGTGCTCTAGCAGACACACACTGCTTTCTCTCAGGAGCCATAGGGTGAATAGCCTCCAAGTTTCAGATCTCCTTTTCCACTCTAAAGTTAAAACTTCAAAAGTCTGCAGTAAGAACCTTCGGGGATTAATGTAATTCATTCTTTCCTGTCCAAGTTTTGTATAGTGGGGTTATTACGCTGCTCACCACAACTGCAAGCTCTGGGCTAGAGACAACTGTTTCAGTTTATTTTAACAGGGTGTTTACCTTATTAAAGTAATAACAAAGAGGGATGATTGCCTTAATTACTACATCAAACTAGCTGCCATGGCACTCCCCTGCCAACCCACAAATCAATTAGTTGCATCTGTAAGTCAAGTGATTGAAGGTTTTTTAATTATTTTTCCTTCCCCCCCCTTTTGTTTAATCTATTTTGCCATTTAATACTGTCTCTTCAAGTGAAAGCTATTGTTCTTCACTGAGAGGATGAGAAGATTTAGATGGACTCCTAACATATGGTAAGAGGTTCAAAGCTTGATTCATGGTTACTCAGAACCTTCTAAAGTGATACACACCCCACAAAGTGATTTTAAAATGCTACTTGTGTAATTAGGATTTTTTCGGAGCAGAGTTAATTTTTACATCAGGGAGATCGGGGGTGCCTCTTAATAGGAAGCTGCCCACCTGGACAGCAGCAGGTACAGCACAGCCTCCTGTATATCTGACAGGGATAAGCAGCAATTCCCTCAGTATTTTTAGCAGTACCCCACAGCTGCCAGTTGCAGCTATAAGGTAGAAGGATGACAATGGAGCTGGCTGCTGCTTCCCAGTTCTAAGTTTATCTAAACCAGATCATGAGAAGTTAAAAAAAAAAAAAAAAAGGCTTGGGGCTGCTCTAAGCTAAACCAGCTGTTTATCAAGAGCTTGCAAGGGCAGAGAACAGCAATACTAGTCCTGTCATCTCCTGTCTTCAGCGTTCTGCCTGCCACCAGCTGCAGAAGCCACTGGGGCTACAGATTTCCCAACAATGGAATAAACTGCTCTGTGGGAAGATCCATCCCCTTTTGGTCCCATTGTTCTAACAACACAAAATGTCTCAGTGCAGCTGAGAATCTGGCTCTTCACATCTCTCCCAGCTTCTAATAAATAGGGTTCAATTTGTGTTACTTGTCCCATTTTATTGAGAGCACATAATCACTGTCAGAGGCATTCAAACAGAATTTTTTTTTTTTTTTTGTGAAGAATTGTTGCACATTGGACATGTCAACTTAGATTGCTTCAGATGGGAATAGAGGGAAATACAGGAGAGGCCGCTGCCTGCATCACAGGGGAGCAAAATTACACAGCAAAATTACTGTGATGGGGGACATTGCTTTTTGATGTAATTAACAACCTCAGTGTCACCACTGCAGTCAATTATCAAGAGGAATTACCCTGGTATCTCTGGGTCAAATTCTGCTGGTGGATGCTCCATTTGGCTTCCATTTTCCTCAGCTGAACTTCATGTATGAATCTAGGAGTAGCATTTGGCCCAAAAAGAGGAATCAGCACTTCTGTTACAAGCAGAAGCATTTGGTATGCCTTATGTGGGTTTTCATTCCTAGGCAGAAAAGTTTGTGGAGATCAACAGGGTTCCTTTGTTCCCTGTGATTTAAGGTGTGTTGATTTGCATGACTTCATCTTCCACCTTCCAACACTCACGAGGCTTTACTGAATTAACTGAAAGGAAAGAGAGGCAGCAGAGGAGTGGGAGAATGGGACCATCCCACATGGATCATTCGTGTGTGCTGGTACTTAGAACATTAGAGAATTCCTGTGTTTAGGAAGCAAAAAAATAGAGCTCACCCACCATTGCTGCACCCTGGTGCTTACGGTGTTACACCATGCAAGTAATAGAGGGTATATTTGTATTTAAAAGAGTGTTTCAAAACCAAGTGTGGTAAAGAAAATACCTAGTGTGATAATAAGTCACTTAAAATATTTGTAATCTCACAAAACGGGGATTGCTGAGAATTTTTCTGTTTCACTCCACATTTTCTTTCAAAGGAATGGGAGGAGAGAAAGTTTTCGATTTGTCTTGCAGATGCAATTTTCATGTTTGTGTTATGCCTTTATGTCTTTGAGAAGGGCTCAGCAGAATTTGCTTCAATTGCAATACCTTCCATAATGAAAAATTAAATTCCATGCTACTTGTCATGGTAGGAGAATTTTCATCTTCAAAAGAAAAAAAAAAATGTGTTCAGGCCAAGCCATTTAGCTAGGACTCAGGGCATATAAAGAACAATCCAAGCACCAAAGCACAGGCACTTAAATGCAATAAATGCAAAGTAGCCTTTGATGTCCTGTGGCTCTGAGATACCTGCTGGAGGCTGGCAGATGTGACATAGGACTCTACAGCACATCTGCAGCCTCAGGAAAGAGAGGTGAAAGGCAGGTCGGATGTCTAAAATGACACCAGTTACCATTGCTTAGGCACTGGAATTGCTATGCACTATTGTAATTTATTCCTGCATATGTTTGACATTCTTCTGATTCTATGTTTGATGGGAAACACAAGAGACCATGGGTTTCCATCCTAATTATTATCATATCTTACTCTGTCTCTCACCATAAAATAAGTTCTGGAATAGACTAAGGGTCTCTTCTGCAATACCATACTAAAAAAAAAAAAAAATAATTATTATAGCAATGTTATTCTCAGTGATTCATCACAAATACAAGGATTGCATCTTTTAATGCAGGCAGGTATACAGCATCAGATAATATTCACCTACTTTGATGGTTTTTTCGCAGTACTGCATCGTACATAACACTGATTTTTAAGTGACCAACAGGTGTTTATTTTAAAGGCTCAAAGGCCTTTGAAAGTATGGATGAACATCAGATTGACCAAAGCAAAGGGTGAAATTGAGCCTGGATTTATTTGATGACATTAACATGCCCACTGAGAAGATGATTGCACTGAAGAGCTTACAATGGAAATACAGACACATGGAAAGAGAGAGGCAACAGGAGCTTCTACATTAAAGGGATGGTGGATGGGGAGAATACAAGTCAATGTAAACTAGGAAAGAAAATAGTGTCTCTATGAAGAAGTATATAGTAAGGAGACTGGACAAAGTAAACATTTTTATGTTTTAGTGACTCTAGAGTAGACATAAGTGAGCAAAACATGCACAGAAAAGATGTGTTTATCAGACTTCCCTTTCTAGATTACTGACATGATGAAGATTCATCAGGAGCTAACTGCAAGTGGGAAATCCAGAGAAAAGCCAGGGATGTAAAGTATGCTCGAAGGCGTAAAGATAAATTCAGGAGCGCTGTCTTGACCTAAGTTGCCTTCTGGAACCAGTATGTTCCAAGCGACAACAGTCATTCACCTTCGCTGTGGTCTGAGGAAAAAAAAAATCTCTGGACTTTTTTTACAGTCCAGCATGTAGTAACATTGTTACTTCGCAGTAAGTGTCCTTAGAAGCAGTTTCCCAAAGTGAACAGAGTTGAAATCAGAATTGTATAGAATAACCCTGCCTGTGCATGGGCTTATAACAAAGTAACAATGCTGGAATTGTTAGCCTGGAGATAACTATCGAGATTAATTAAACTCTACGGCCTTGCAAAGAAAATAAAAATAACTTTAAAGAAAATCTGTTGGGGTAGTGCTCCAAACGTTTCCTTGGGCTTCTTTGGTTTTAGTCTAGGAATTACATTTTGACTAGAGCTTTTCTGCTTTTGGGAGGTTGCAAATAGGAGTACTCAGTTATACAAAATCATGGAAATTAGAACTCCTTTGGCAGCCCAGTGTGGTACTGTTCCCCATGGGCTCATTTGAAGGAGAACTGCCCAAAGGCCAAACTGTATCCGTGACTGGGAGATAGACAGTTTGCACTCATGCCAATAGAAATTCCATGCACACACCTAAGCAGTAAATTGTGCTGCATACTTACTGTAAAAATTGGAGATAAGGAGAAACATAGGAGATTTTTAAGGAGCTTGTGCTTTGTAAGAATGATTGATATCATCGTGCATAAAGTATTGAATATTAAAATGGGCTGGGGAATCTCCTCCGCTGATTACTTGATGCTAAAATATGTCATTTCAGAACTCAGAATACCCTTTCAAAAATTTTGTAACTTTCTCACTCTCTCTGGAGTCATTAATTATACAGTTTTGAGAATCAGTCAAGGGACATACTCAGTTTTTTTCTCCACTAGGCAGAGAAATACAGTTCAAAGTACTCTACCTAGTCTCTCCGAAAATTAATAGACTGGCATATGTGCTTCCTTGGCTAACACTTTTCACCTGTGACAACTGCAGGTAATTATTTTGCCCAAGTGAAACTGATTCCGGGCATTCTCAATGAGAAAACCTTTCTTTCCAGGTTCAATAAAATTTGGTATGCATTTCACCCTTGGAACTTAGATCTTTCATTATAAAGTTGTACGGCAGAAAGAACTGACTCTTTGCATTTGAATATTGGTCTCCAAAGGGACAGCGATAGTGGGAGCAAGAGTGCCAATGTTATTCTTTAAAGATGAGGTAAGTTACATCCTGTCCAACTTTAGGAGAGAAATGAGTTTGTGACAGTTATATTTGTTATGACAGGGCTGCCTGTAATGGTTAGAAATAAGCTACTGCACCGAGATTTGTTTTTTAAGATAAAGGTTGGTAAAAGTTGAGTAATTCTCCTATTTCAGGTAAAACTGGCTACAAATTGATCTTAAAATCTCAAGGCCAACAGAGCTCTGGCAAAACCCACTATTTTAAAACTGCTGATTGTTGCATGAATATTTACTGAAATCCCATCAGAGCAACACTGTATGAAATATTATGTTTTTCATGTAGACCTTTGTGAAAGTGTGCTCTCCTTTGAAAACATTGACAAAATAACAACAACACCACCAAACAAACTAAACCAAAACAATAATTAGAAACCAAAATGAAAACCAAACAAATTTTAAAAAAAACAAACAAAAACCCAAATGAACAAACACAAACAAACAAACAAACAAAAAACAACAAAGAGAAAGCACAGGTTCAAACCCAGAACCAATGCAAGGGCTCTCTAGCTATTGTGTTCATAACCTCCACAGCAGACCATGTTGGTAATGCCTGCCTTCCAATGTCACTTTTTTCAGAGTGACACCACTCCATGTTGCTGCACCTGATGCTGTACCCCATGTCCCAGTGAGCTTCCCTGTTTGGGTTCTGTTCTACTTCCTGAGCTGTTTGGCAATTTCAGCATCCTGCTGTAGAGTAGTTCATGTACACTCACAGAAATGTTAATGTTGGCAAGGAAGGAAACAAACTGGCTCTACTCAAATTCTGTTATGTCTTACCCCATTAACCTTACCTATTTATTTGAATGATCTGAGCAGAAATAAACAGTATACTAAGGAGACAGTGTAGAAATATCATGGCATTCTGAGACTTGTTTGTAAAGCACTTTCAAATATTCAAATGAAATACAGTGGATGTGGGGTTATAGCTAGTAAAAGCCAAGTAACTTATGGAAGTATTCATGAGGTGAATGCAAGACTTACATCATTAGTCTTCTTAAAACTTTTCACAATTGAATTCTACAAATCAGCAAACAATGAAATTACTCCATTGGTTATTGGGTGTGGTAATATCTACTTCACCACTATAAGTTGCTTTTATTGGGCATTGTTACATCAGCTAATCATTAGCAGGTCTGCCCTCAGGAAATTTTGTTTAGCAAACCAAAATTATATCTCTTTTTAATGTGAAACAGTTGACGTGAAGGATTATGGATATTAGATGAGGGTTTGTATTTTGAAAGGGGGAGCTGGAATGTGAGAGGCCCCAAAGCATGTATATTCCTGAGCCATCTGTTGTGCCAGCTACACAAAAGCAAAAGAGGGCCAGGAACTGCTTGAGCTTAGGAGTGCTGCCATGAATAGCAAAGGAATAAGGACCCACAGACAGAACCCTAACAGCCACAGACTTTAGGGCAGGGAGGAAAGAGGAGCATCTCAAGCAAACTGAGGATCCAAGTTGCATACACTTTGCTTTCTGGACTCCAGTACTCCTACCATCCACATGCTAGAAAAAATTGCAATCTTTAGAGCAATGAGTACTTCAGAAACCTCTTGAAGAAGTGCTGGAATTTGGGTGCTGGGAAGGCTCAATAAATTTATTTGCCCTATCTCATGTTGAGAGTCTCTGCTATTATTTTTTTTTCTTCAGTGACCAGCCCCTCACTCTCCCCTGGAAAAAAATCTATTACTAATGAAGACTAGGAAGCATTTGAAAAAACCCTAAGAAATAGAAAAAAGCTTTAGCCCTAAATCCCAGATAAAGAGGAAAGCAACCCACTTTCCTATAACTTTGTTAGAAACAGCAGAATGGTTTGGGAGGTTTTTTTGCAATAACCATTGGAAATTTTGCTCAGTTATTTTACAATTCTTTAAAGCTGGATTCTATCTTAAACTCCTAGAAAGCAAGTATTATCTTCTTGAAAGGTCAAAAAGTACTATAGGATCCATAGAACATTGAAAAGTAGCAAAATAAGTGTGCAAAGTAAGTTTAAAAGCACAGATGTACTTGGAAAAAATTACTGCCACAGCAGAAATATACAGTACTCACACCCCAATAATTGGAAACATATAAGAATTGGTTTCTTCAAACTTCACATTTTCCCTCACAACCCAAACACTTCTCAATGCCAGTGCAATTGTTTACAGGAGTAAGTAGAAATTCCCATACACTTTCAGGATGGGACTCCCTCAGTCAGAAGCTCCTTGGACATGGACTCAGCCCTTTACCAAATGCAGAGAGACTGCACATATCACTACATAAAAAATGGTACAAACCCAGAAAAAAATGAGAAAGGTAAGAAATTGGGATGACTGCCCTGAGATCTGAACTTTGTTATCCCTGTGACAGTTTCTGTGTGGCAAATAATAGGAAGAGGCTGTCTCACTGAAGTGCCTTAAGCCTCTGCCCAATTCTGCTCTGAGCCATTCCTGCAAGCAACAGGTGAGAGTTCACATTTTAATAGGATGCCAGCAAAAACAGGAGTGCAACACATCTGTATTCATTTCACAGGGGTGTAGAAGACTAAATGCAATGCAGAGTAAACGTGAATCTCTTGGGTCGGGAAGCAAAAAGACTTGCTTAGTCTTCCTGACCACAACACGATGGCTCTCTCCAAATCTATGGAAAGATATCTATTGAGATGCTGGTCTTCTGCAACGTAAACATCACATCATTCTTTACAGAATAAATATCACTGAGTTGTTTAAACCATTTGAAAGAGATGACAATTTTCAATCAGTGCTTGACTGAGATTTAGTCTTGAATCCTATTTGTGGGAAAAACATGTACCTTTCTCAGCCATTCTGTGACTGACTTGTATCTTCTCGATTTCCAGACTGGCAGTTATAGCTTTTTTGAGCAGTTTTTCACTGTTCGTGTCATTTTTGACTGACCCAAAAGCCAGTAAAATGAAATGCAGAATGTTGGGGAGCCTTGGGTTAACAACCTTAAACACTCTCTCCTTATCCACATTCTCTCCATGTGGTAAAGACAGTGTTCTTGCATTTCAAAGTTGGGTGATAAGGAATTTATTTCTCACTTGAGTGGAGAGTCATAATTTATTTACCAAAAAAAACCCCACTTGTTTATCTTGGTGTACATTTACCATGATACAGACACCGCGTTGCTTCCTTTTACACACATGCTACTGTTGCTCCCCTTTATTCCCAGCACCATATCCTCACTTTACTCCCCAGAAAAGCATGTGGATGCAGCTCAGCTGGGCACCCAGACTTTCTGGGGTTGATATCTTGATACAAATGGCTTACAGCGGCCAACACTTACAGATGCATAAGGTAGATTCAAAAGGTAGTATTTTTCTCTTCTTTATACAATTAAGGAAACAGCAGTTCAAATGGGTTATAGTTCATCTACTCACATGCAGATCAGTAGATAAAATCATAAAAGAGAGACAGCTTGCCTCTCATGGTGTCCACTGTAGCACCGTCACTGACTTTAGGGTGGCTGTAAGGTCACCTTACACCTTTTATGTGAGCCAAGTACATTGCAGATACCTCTGCTCCTTCTTGTCAATTTGTTGTGTATATTTCAAATTGCTGAAAAATGACTTGATTTTCTTTAATTTGGCAAGCAAAGGAGGTGGGATTTTCAAAAGAAAGATACCATCATGCCTATATAATAAAAGTCAGAAAAGGAAAGAATAAACTACAAATGAATTCTATTAGGGGAGTAGGAAGAGTACCATCTAATGTGTTTCCAGAATTTTATTTATAGATAACTTAGTGTTTAGAGAAGCTAGATAAGGTGTCTAGATAGATAATGCTCTATATGGCAGCAGAGAGATGGTACTATATTTATCTTCAGCTTTACTGAACCACACTTTATTTAACCTCATTTGTATAAATAACACAAACAATTAATTTGTTTTTCACCAAGAAAAAGTTAGATAAATATTACTGAAACACAACCTGAATTTTTTGAGCTTGTGTTTACACTGCTGAGACAGCAATGCACTCTTATAAACCAATGTTCTTCAGCACAGAGGCTTGATGTCTGAAGGAAGGATTTGATCATGAAGGAAAAGATCATTATTTGACCATGAAGCTTTAAAGGCAAGACAGGGAATAGAAATTCAGAAACATCTTTCACATTTAAAGAAACCAATGAATATGCTCTAATAATTCAGATCATACCAAAGTTTGACCAGTTGCTGACTGGATTTCACCTCTGGTTAAGGATTAAAAGACTGGCTGCAATTTTGCTGTAAGAAATGCCCAAGAAATCTCAAGACAAGACATCTGTTATCCCAGAGGTGCAACAACATAATACCATTGTAACAATTTAGTTCTGTAAGGGTATCATGTATCTGAAGAGAATTTTTGAATATATCAAACGTATACAGGATGTGTGGATATGAAGTATTCCACTGAGCTTTCTGAAAGCATATAGACCATGTCAATCCTAACGTTCAGCCAAATTATAATTGTAGCTATTTATCTGAAGAGGAACAATGGGAATCAACCAAAAATAACAGCAAATAATAACACACACCCCCCAGGGTCCATCCAGACTGTCTCACAGTTTCTACCTATGACTGCTATCATAGAATTCATGAATTTTTCTACATGTCAAAAAGTAGTCCAAAATAAACCACTCAGTTTTAGAATTACTTAAATCCTGGTGAATTCCATTCACGAAATTCACATGTTGTAAAATAAGATTTCCAAAGCTGAAACAACTATCACGCTTGCAGAAAGTGAAAACCAAAACCTCTGTTATGTGGCCCAAGCACTGGTGTGGTTCATGTGAAAAGAAGCAATACTTTCCCAAGCACACACATGTCATGTTCAGCTGACATTTTGGAGACTCTGCTGAAGAATGTAAATTCATTTATCAGAAAGAGCAAAATTACATTTTTATGATGTTTAGGAGATACCTATACTATTCCTTAGCTTACTGTCCCTCAGTAGGGGTTCAACTCCTAAGAATCTTCTATTGGCCTCATTGAGTTTTTAAGGAAATCCCAAGGATAAATTTATTGAGAAACAGTGATTGAAACAAAAGCTTTGTTTAATAAATAGAAACAGGCATTTCAAAGAGGCTTCTGACTCTGGGTGCACCATGCTGGCCTACTTTTCAAAAATGCTCAGCACCTGCAGTTCCCCCTGCAAAGGGGGCTGGAGAATGAGACATTCCACACCTCAATTAGTGTACTGAAGGCACAAAAGCTTTAATTAACATAAGATCCAATGCAGTGACTTATGCAGATTAACCTTGTTTACAAAGTTGAGCCCTAACAGGTGTTTTGCTGTCCTCCCTCCAAATTTAACAGTTTTTTCATTTTTCACTTAAGCAATCAAGCTCACGGAGAAACTAAGTTAAATACACGGATCTTCTCTTGCCATTCTCACTTCACAAACTTCATTAAATCTCAGAAGAGTGGACATCATCATAACAAGAAAGAACGCTGTATAACAAAGGAGAAAATAACTATGAACAATCCTGCAAGTATAAGAATGCCTTTCAAGAGAGACTGAATACTGAATGGATCCTTGCAATCCTTGCAGTAAAGCTTCATGTATAGTACCTCAGCTCTTGGATTGTCAGCATTATGCCTTGCCAATTCATAATTAACATCTGCTGCAGCTAAAGAGCCCAATGCCACATGAGAACTACTAAGGTCCATTTAAACTGTGGCACCACAAATGCAGAAAATGAATTTCTGCTGAGGGGGAGAAAGGTTCAGAGAACGTGGTTTACGGAGTGATTCACTTAGAAGTCATGAATGGCATGATTTAGCTAGTTTTTTTCTGTAGTTATCTGAAAAGTAGGAATATGGAGTCAGCTGGTGAGAAGATGCCAGATTATCAGGCTGTGTCACCATCACCTGCCTGCCTTTGAGCCTTCATCTTCACCTGACACCTTAAATCAGAGAAGTTTTTTTGCCTATGGCTTACCCAGAGGAAAGACTTCAACTCCATTTGGCCTATTTGGTTGTTCATGCAAGATTTTGTTAGGATCACCTGCAAACCTTTTTAGATGGTGATGCATAAACACAAGAAACAGATGTAAGAAAATAATCTGGGGATCTCTGGAGAAAAACACCCTCATATCCAGTAAATGGGGAGGGGAGTTTGAGGGTGACAAAAACCAGAACCTCCCCCAGAATTAAAATTCACTATGGTATCAGCAAGCAAAGCTGTGTGTGTGCATACAAAATTAACGCTGTCTGTGAAAATAAATAACCTTGGCAGCAACACTCCAGAGCTAGAGCATAATTGGCCTGCATTTTACTCCCTTCTTTTTTCTTGTAATTTCTTTGTGCTGTGTTTCTTTGTGTAAAGAAATCCTCATTCGAGGGATTTATAGTCTTTCAGGGAGGAAATTAAAGATTCAGTGTCTCTCCATCACTCACAGAGTGAGATTTGATTTTTAAAATAAATTATTGTTATTTGTGACTGGAGTTCATCTACATATCTTCAGACAACATTGGCTGTTCTTGCATGAGTGTTTGAAATACAGCAACTAGTGAGTGTGACGGGATAGAGTTAAAATAGGAAGCCTTTTCTTTTCCCTCCAAGACATATTCAGAGCATGGGGTTCAGCTGAACAACAAGGAGACAGCCCATATTTGTACCTTCCCCCTTGCACTTGTGTGGGTCAGTCTGATGAAGGGTCCAGATTTAGGTTCATAGCATTCCTTACCCTACTTCTCCTAACACTTGATAAAAATAAAACTCAGGCATCTGATTATGGATATTCCAAATTTCCACCCTCCCCCCTTGACATTACATTAAAACTTCAAAAAAGAGTGTTCTAAAGGGGCCTTAAAGAGCAGGATGAGAGGTTATTCATTACCTCCTGCAAACTGGACTGTGTTAAGTGCCTGGTCCTCAAATAGATCTGATTCTGCAAGAGGGGGAAGGCCTGGGTCCCACAATGGGCTCAGTGTGACAGCCCCCCTCGCCCACACAGAATCCCATTGACAGCACTCAAATAATCTTGTTGGCTGATGGGTGTTTAAAGGTCTACACTGGCTGTGGCACAAGGTTTTTTCCAAGAATAGCTACGGTTATTCATCCTAAATGGCCCAGAAAGCCTGGAGACAGCTCACATATTTTTGTTGAACATTGTGAGCACAAACATGAAATAACAAGGGTTAGCTACAGACTTGAGGAGAGAAAGACCTTAAGTGTAGGTTTGTTCTACACATTTAGATCCGCTTTCTTGGGAAAGTGTGAGAATTAGCCTGGTGATACATAACCATAGTCCCTCCTCTGAAGATTGCAGCAAATGGAAACAATGAGAAGTGCTAAAGCTAAATCCGACCCCTGGGTAAATGACATAATCCTCCCCAGTGCCAAAACGTTGCCTGAGGAATTCCTCAGTTTTATACTAACCTGCTGTAATTCTTTTAGGTGTCCCTTAGCTCTCATACCACTCCCCCAGACACATGGAACCTGGCTATTTTACTAGACTCAAGCGTTAGGACTTCGCAGAGAGCAAAAAAGGATTTCTAAGGGAAAAGGAGCAGGTATGTTATGAAACCAAACCAGGACAATTTTTTCAATATAAATAACTTAAAGTTTGTCACTGTCTCTGTTGTACAAGCTTCATGCAGAAAGAAAATAGCTGCTCTCCTAACCTTATTGACCATGGCCAAATTTCACTCCTAGTTCATTTTGTCTCATAATTCTGGGACAGCCATCCAGTATTTCACCAGTGGGCCTTTCCCTTTTCATTCGGAAAATCTAATTAGCAGAAAAATCTCTCCTTGGTTTAAATTCAACTATAAACTAATCTGCATGGTGCAGACTTGCATTTTAGAAATAATATGCCTTTTTGGGCATATGTATCTGCCTTATACAGCAACATCCCAAAATGCTGCAGTAATCAGGAATTCCAATAATAGTACTCTTATGAGTTGAATCCAAAGACAGTTTTCTGGAGACACTCTGAAGAAGACCTAAGACAGACTCTAAAGTACAGAGTAACACCCTGGACACGGGAGAAAGGGAACTACTTTTTTCTCCTAAAGGTGCCATACAGATTGTTCACAAAATATTCCATAAAGTGGAAATTTTGAGGCTTGAAGAAGTATGCAAAAGGCCTCAATAGTAAATCCAATAAAGTTATGTGTAAGGAATATTATGATCACCTGTATAATTCCATGGGGAATAGGGAAGAAAAGTCTCTGAAACCTCATGAATATATTGGAGTTCATTAAACAAACCAGTCATCCCATGGGAAACTACAATTGATTGTTGAATTTCTGAAAGACATTAGACAAGATCTCTCACCACAGTATGAAGAAGAAGCTAAACTGACACAGAGAAAGAGGAAAGGTCCTTCCAGAGAGTAGGAACAAATACTCAAGTTTATCTGTAGAAGGAGAACATCAATACTCTGTTAGAGTGGGGTGCTGGGAGCCCCACTGTTCAACACATTCTTAAAACTGTAGAAAGAGAGGTGGGTAGGGAGGCAACAAAATTGTTGAGAATTGTAGGAATAAAGGACAACTGGGAAGAACTGCATGAACATCAGAAGAGAGCAACTGGGTGAAGAAAATGGCTAGATGAAATCTACAAGGAATACAGACAGGAAAACCAGCCATCAGTTGTGTATTATGCACATAATGGAGATTTCTGAACAATTTACGACGACTCAGGAAAGAGATTGTGAAGTTAAAAAGGTGTGTGAATATGTATCATTTAAGAAAGGCATATATATAAAACAGAAGGAAAGGGGGAAAGTGGGGGAAAGAATAAAATGGAGAACCGGTACAGCTACAAAATGGATCTCACTGTGCAGTTCCTATTCTACCCCACTTGCGAAATTATAGAAGACCTAGAAAAGGTGTGGAAAAGGCAACAAAGGTGACACATGTTAAGGTACAGCTGTCATATCAGGGATGACTAGGGAGGCAGAATCTCCAGACCTGACTGCAGGGTGGTATGCTACAGGCTAATGAAATCATTGGTGACAAAAATAAGGAAAATAGGGAAAGAAAGATTATTTATTGCCTTCTAATAGAAGAACTAAAAACTATTTAAAGATAAAAGCAAGCAGCAGGTTCAGATTATGAAGGGGAAATACTCTTCCATTCATTGTATTCTTAAGTCATAGGACTGTGCTATGTCCAAAATAACCTATGTCATTTTGGAGTTGAAATTTATGGAGATAAGTCTACAGACACCATCTTGGGTACAGGCAATCCCTACGCATAAACAGCTGCAGGTTGGAAGAGTCTGTCAGGGAAGTATCATGTTTTTCTGCATGTTTTCCTCTCCTAAAATTGTCCCCTGAACCTCTACTGCTGTCCAGTGACAGATAGTAACAGATTTGGCTTTTTCATGTAAATTAAAACAAAAAAAAGCCTCATGTACTAGAGTTACAGAAGAGACAGGACTTAATGCTGTGAGGCAGCATCTTAGAAGACAAGTAAAAAACCCAGACATTTTAACAGTAAATAAAACAATGCATTAGTCACTGAACAGAGGCCAAAGAGAAGTTCGTAATCTATTTCGTAACATGAAATGGAGGAGGCATTCAGTCAAAGTTAAGTGTTGACAAAACTTCGAGTTGGCTGAAGAAAACACCCTTCCACATGATGTGCAAACAGGCTTCAGCATTCCACACAATGGGAAGCAGTGAAGTCCATGAACTTAGCAAGAGTCAAAAATGAACCATATATTCATGTGGATAAATCATTGTTAATGATGATAACTTTGGATGGGGGATGAAAATTCACACTTCTGAGGTTAAGCCTATCTTTAAAGGCTAACTCTAATGAGGAAGGCAAATCATCCAGTGCCTGCTGATGCAGGATTCTCACACCTTCCCTTCTCATCAGGCAGGACACAGACATACACAGCTCCTTGGATCAAATCACAAGCTCTACAATGGGAACAGTTTAGTAGCCTTTTGGAAATTTTTGTACCAGTTGTAGTTTCAAAACTGATTTATTATGTGCTTCTTCATGGTTTTAATAAGAATTAATAGCAATATTTATGATGTCTTCATGTCTTTTCTGTTCTTTGGGTAAACTAAGAGTGGGAGAGGTGTGGAGGCTCCAAATGTATTGTTCGTGACCATTTGCCTTGGCCAGGAATTTGATTTATTGGCTACATCCCCACATGCTTGATAATAATCATAATAACCAACCTATGAGAAAGGGATAGAAATGCCAGGCCATATCAAAACGTAGAAAAAACAGGTCAAATTGCTAAAGCATGGAGCTGTTACCCAGAGTCTACATAGCAAATACAGTTATGGCACTTGTAGCAGGGACTGTAATGGTAGCAGAAAACAGCACCAAATGAATCCATCCAATTAACAAAGATCACACTAAAATAATACCTAAAAAAACCTAAATAGTTTATTGAGTCTGTCACATATAAGCACTACCTGGGTAGTCAATAAATCCCCAAACAAAGTTTCACTGGGCTGAGAATGATGCAAATTATTTTAAAACAAAGCTAAGAGGTTAATTTACCCACAAACCATGTGGTTTTATAAAGTTGAAGTCAGTCTAAACCTAGAAATGTTTTCAGGTTAGAAATTAAAACAAAATCAATCTCTTCAGAAAGTGGTGCATGAAAAGTCTTTTATGTCTCAGGAACAATGTATCATTCTGTGGCATGAACTGAAAAAGGAGGTAAAATAAATCCATTAATATATTTGCATGTGCAAACAATGGAAAAATTGAATACAGTAAACCTAAGCAATGAAAAATGTTTTCATATTTTAAGGTTTTTCAACAACCACCGTTACTGGTAAGAACAGACGTAATTCACACACTTTTTTTCCCTACACGTGAAACACAGCTACTAATTTAGTCAATGGTGTGACCTGTTGTCAAAAAGCAATCATGCTTCACTATCCTCAAATTGGAGACAGTGGCACAGTCTGTGTGGCAGGAGACACCTGCACCAGCCACATCACGACAATCCAGCCACCACCACGGACCAGGCTGAGAGCATGAGCCGGCAGATGGAGGAGTTGAAAGAAGGAAACTGGTAAATCAGGCAGGACACAGTAAAAGCAGGGAGGTGGTGGCTTCCTGGGAAGGACTATGGAAAGATGTTTATGGAGTAATAAACTTCAGTTCTGGTCCTTGTTCCCCGCCCTTTCCCAAGATACCACACCCATTATCTTCATAAAGGTGGTAGGAGACTTCATGAACATCTGTGAAGTGCTTTAAAATTATGTCATTAAGTAAATCCTGCAGCTCTGGCTTGCCCAAATGGTTCAGCTAAAGCCAAGGGGAATAATAATATCTGGGTGAGCAGGAAACAAATTCTCTTAAGGAATAAGCTGGAGCAAACCCCAGAGCATTTATTTTGAGAAGAAGGGAAAATGAATATTTTATTCATTTTATGACAACTATTGCACAAAGCTGCCCTCACTTGCTTACCCCCAAGGGATTATACCCTTTCCAGGAATAGTGGGCTCTGCCATTAACATCAGCCATTTTAGTCCCAAGCTCTGTTCTTGTCAAAGTTAAAAGAAATTTCACAGGGGCCTCCCAGGGCAGCCTTCCTAGCTTGGCTGTCGTTGTTGACATTTAGTGCAATCAATCTTATTTCCATCACTGAAGTGAGGAACCGGGTAATCTTCTGTGCACATAGTTACCAAAATAAGCATTTATATATGAATATACAAAGGACTTATTTAAAAGCAACACAAAGAGGACTTGAGAGGGTACTGGACTTTATGACCCCAGTACACAGCTGAAGGGGATGGACAAAGGAGTGGGGGGAGACAAGAAACAGTTAAAGGGCTGTATGGATGGAGTTTTAAGATGTTATTTGGCATGGATGTTAACATGAAAAGGAGACCCAAAAGATTCCTTTTTTTGGATGAAAACCTATCCTGTGTATGTTTAAGAAAGGCTTGTGATTCAGTATTTAGACCATCCTGCTGCAGACCAACATGTTTCTCTCACCCTTCTTCATGCCGCTGGCCCTCACCTCCTCTTTCATGCCAAAGTGTCTCTGTGGAATTGATCCAGCTGAAAGCCCCCATTTTATCTCATTTACTCATCAGCCAGCTCAGCTTTCAGACCTGTCTTCCTCCACAGATAGTGGTGGCACAAGGTGGTGCAGGCAAGGAAGGACCTAAATCACAAACAAGGAAGGGACAGAAAGGGGGAAGGGCTGATCTACAGTACCAGGTGAACTTATTTACTAGGAATTGCAAGAGAGATCCCTTCCCACTCAAAAAAATCCCCCAAAAACCAACAGTAAAATTATGAAATTTCACAACCTTTCTAACACGCTGGCCTTGACAACAATTTGTTACACATCTTGCAAAGGTACATAATGCTCCCAAAAGAGACTCCTATGTTCCAACGTTCCTAGATCCCACCTTTTTAGAAATTGAATAGGATAACCCCACCTGGATTTATACTACAGTAGTAGAACCAAAAAATCTACAAGAACAAGAATAAAGGAGGTTTTTAGCAAGTCTATTACTAAGTGTCTGTTTAACGTAGTTCTGGTGGGAATATGCTGGATGAAGCCTTTGTGAAGACTCTGTTCAACACTGGTGAGAATCATCTGTAAATCTTCAAACTCCCCTGTGGTCAGCTGCTGAAATGTCAAAGCTATCAAATGACCATCTCTTTACTATAACACAAAAGCAGAAGTGCATCAGCCAAACCAAAGGAGATTATTGCCAATCTTAGCAACCTCAACAGATTTGAAATGTACATTGAAAGGAACAGGCTAATGTTAATGGCATAATTAACATAAACATAAAAATATTATCTCCAACATATGGTAACTTTAGTTATTATGTCCTATATTTAAAAAAAAAAAAAAGTGGTTTATGACCTTCTTCTGTTCTGGTGTAGTAAACGAATCTCTCCTTCTCCTTAGTTTTCTTTTTTTGTTACTGTTTTGATTTGTTTGATTTTAATTTGCCAAACTAGAAAGTTGAAGTGTTGAAGTGTAGCACCAGGGATCATGTTAAAATATTTCAAAATATTACAGGACCAGACCTCCTATTGAAATTTGTCTAAAGCCTAATGCAAAGCACAGTGTTTTCCAGAACCTACATGTCCGCACACATCCCCAGTGACAGGTTGGGGGCATGAATAAGTTCTGATATTAAAAAAAAAAAAGGGAAAAAAATCATAAAGTTGATGAAAGTTATAGATGAGAAAACTTTATTATATCATCTAAACCACCACCTGCTCCCACACAAAGATCTCAAATACGTTCTCTGGTACTCTCCAGGCTCTACAACGTTAGTCCAAGTCTAAATGGTTTAGATTGCAATGAAGGCCTTGCTGAAACAAAATAATCTTAATTGACCATTTTTGTATGTGACTAGGAAGACTTTAGAGTCTTCACAATGAAGATACAAAAGGGGAAAAAGTCATTATGTTAAGTATTTTTCACTGTCAATGGTACATTTCCTTTTTACTTCAACTTTTTTTTCCAATTTCATTTTTACAGTTCATACACACTAACCAATTATATATTGAATACACTGGTTGAAGGTGGGGGGTTTTTTTGTACTTTTTGCTGCCAGGTTTTTAGTTTCATGAAAACCACCTGTTGCATTCAAGAAGATTTTATTTCGACAGTCTATACAGGAATCAAATAACTACATATTAAAATCTTCTTTTTGCTCTAACAAGGGTGAAACAGATTCAGGCTTGAAGGCTTTCTGTAAACATAATATAGAATTGAGCTCTGTAAATGTAAAATAAATGGAATAATACAATTAATGATAATTTTGCAACTACAATATATGATCCGTTACATCCTTTTTCATCCTTGCACAATTTAACATTTTTTCCCCTTCTTTATAACTCAATGGAACAAATATTAAGAGGGTTTTACAGCACCTGAACAATCCTTGAAACCTTGTTATAGCTTCCATACATTAAACAACATTTTCATTTCCCATTTGCAAAGAAGCCATGATAACTGACAGCGTTACAACTTTTTTTGAAGCTGCATAAAATTTGTGGGTAACCAAAAACCTTTGTTTTTGCAGAAGTATTGACAGAACAGACATCTTGGAACAGCTGAACCACAAGCAATTCATTTGCATCAGAAGGAGCTAATGCCACCTACTTTTGTGACTCTCTACCACTTTTTTGCTTCCGGCCGTGGGAAGGACATGGGAATCTCAAGAGGTTCATCAAGGCCAAGTGCAAGGTCCTGCACTTGGGTCAGGGCAACCCGCCATATCAATACAAACTGGAGGATGAAGGAATTGAGACAAGCCCCACTGAGAAGGACTTGGGGGTACTGGTGGGTGAAAAAGCGCCCATGAGCCAGCAATGTGCCCTTGCTGCAACCCTATCCTGGGCTACATCAAAAGCAGCGTGGCCAGCAGGTTGAGGGAGGTGGTTCTGCTCCTCAACTACACTCTGGTGAGACCCCACCTGGAGTGCTCCATCCAGCTCTGGGGTCCTCAGCATGGGAAAGGCATGGACCTGATGGAATGGGCCCAGAGCAGGGTGATTAGGGAGTAATGTCTCAGCTCTCCTATGAAGACGATCTGAGAGTTGGGGTTGTTCAGCCTGAAGAAGAGGGGAAACCTGACTGCAGCCTCTCAATGCTTAAATGGGGCTTGTAAGAAAGATAGGGACAAACTTGTTTAGTAGGCCCCATTACAATAGGACAAGGAGTAATGGTTTTAAACAAAAAGAGGGTCAATTTAGATTAGATATAAGAAGTAAGATTTTTACAATGAGGGTGGTAAAACACTGGAACAGGTTGCCGAGAGAGGTGGTAGATGCTCCATCCCTGGACACATTCAGGGCCAGGCTGGATGGGACTCTGAGGTACTCTATCTAGTCGAAGATGTCCCTTCTCATTGCAGGGGGGTTGGATTAGGTGGCATTTAAAGGTCCCTTCCAACTCACACTATTATATGATTTTACAGCAGCGAGCTTATAGATATTGGCCTCGTTTCTCGCTTCCATTATCAAGAAAATCACGGCATTTTTACAAAATAAAAGCGAAATCGCATGGAAGTATGCAATAACCTCCGGGGCCACTGGGTGGTGGTGTCCGTCTGCGGGTGAGCCGCGGGACTGCGCCGGGCGGGGACCCGCCCGCAGCCCTTCGCATGCCATACAAATCGCACGAGTTTTACGGAATCCACAATTCACTGCAGTCTCAGCTCGTTTAAAGGGCTGTGAATATCCAGCAAACGTTCTCCTCCCGTCCATGAAAGCTGTAGTTCCTCTCGAGAGGTTTGCATGTGCGCTTGATTGTTCCAGCACAGCTGAGACAACCCTCTTCCAGGTTAAAAAAGAAACTTTTTCTAGACACAAATACCATCTGGAATACTATGAACAAAGATGTTCTTGTATGGTAATCACTGTGAAAGATATCATAGTGCAGACACATATGCTTTTATTCACTCTTTTTTTTTCAACCTTGATTTCTTCACAGATACAATTTGCATAGCTCTTTAATCCCAAAGAAACTCCTTTTTTTTCTAGGAAGTACATCTCTTAACAAGCCAAATAGCAATACCCTCAATGATTTTATCCAGTCCTGTGTCTAGACAGACAGCTCACTAGCAGTTGTCAGCAGACAATGTCAATGTTACATTCACAAGCAGAAACACTGAGTAAGCTATGCTGAGCCCCAGTGGGGTCAACAGGGCTCCACAGGTATTTTCAGTTTGCAGAAATCTCATTACTAGTAATAGATGAGCTGGAAAAACACAGCTTCTATCTCAAACACAGCTGAAGCCTGGGACTGAAGTTACCAAAGGCATCTTTCTACTTCTAAACTCAAGAAATACCTCATAAAATGATTGGAAGAAAGCTATATGTCAAAGTAATGCACTTCCTTTCGAGCCCTCTAAAACAGGCCAGTGAGTCTTATAACAATGCACTGAGTGTTGTTCAGTTTTACCAAAATGACTTTAAAATCTTAACAGACTGAGGATATTTTTTCCAAAATCACATATAATAGTCTTTCACACTGCTGGAGTGGTAAGCAATTCTGTAAGCTTGACCACACTGTGGCTCAAGTGAGGGGTGCTTTTTTTCTTTCAGGAACAAAACACCAAAAAAAAAAAATTGAACTATATAAGGGAGATGCTGGATTGGTAGCCAGTGAACTGCTGGAATGATCCATTGCAGCAGTCCTGTGGCCTTGCTATCTTGATCCATTAACCACCAAAGTTTCAGCATCCTTTCTAGCACAGGTCAGCTAGCTGATGCTTAAAGCACATCTAATCATGCTGTGCAGGCTTATGCTCCAGGGTTGAAATTCTGGATTACAGTTGAAGATAATCCATTTGGGCTTTGGAATTCTCTGTGCTTTTTTTTCTACTGCAGAATGCATTTGTTTGACTATAAATCAGGCTGGAAGAAGCACAGAAAGCCTGTGACCATCTCACTGATTTTGGCTTCCTCTTCATTACTAGACATTGAGACTGTGTGTTGCACTTCAGTGAAGCTGACTATCTGAAAGCCAAGTTGTCTGCAAGTTGAAAGCCCCTGTCCACAATTAAAGCACGGTCCAAAGACTTATTTTCAGTTCTCCCCTCCAAAGCACCCAGAGTCAGCAGCAGAACTTTCCCTCTTGAGATGCTATTAGAGCTGGAGTTGGTGGAGTTCCAGCACATGTACTTAAAATACATTTATGTGATTAAGTTTCTGTGCGATTCCCCCCTACCATGCACTCTCTGCAAAAAGGGCTGTAATTAGTGCTACTCAGCACACTGTGGATATCTTTATTTAATTAGTGTTGTTAAATTACATGGCAAAAAAAGCAATTCCTCCTCTCCTTTCATGTACATGAAGAGTCCCACAGACAGCAGAATCACTATCTTCCTTGGAAGCAAACTTTTATTACATCAGACTGGAATTGCATATTCCCTAACATGCCACAGACGGTCTCTACAGACCCTCTGTGTCACTGGATACAGAAGAAAGAGCCTGAAGAGAGCAAATTGCAGTTCTTAGAGTAAGGTCTCACACGCTGTTGATTTCTTTCAGCCCTGTTGCTGGGTCACTACTGTCTTGAACAGTTGGATTACTTTTTACAGGATTATTTTTTGCCCTATTTCTTCTCTCGCTACATTTATTTCCAAATAGTAAGTTTGTACAATGTACAGAGGAATCTTTGATGAGTGTTTAATTTGCACAACAGGAGACTCAGCATTCAAAATTATGAGTAGGAAATAACTTTCAGGCACATTTTAAGATTACATGATCTTAAAACATGATCTCACTAATGCATCCCACTTTCAAAAAAAAATGCAGATTTCAGTACTGAATCAATGTTACAGGCTTGTTTGGTATCCGAATAAAATAACTTTCTTGCAAGCATTTCACTACTGAAGCTGGATTATTTTTATTACTGTTGTTTGCTTTACATCAAACTGATGTTCTCTAAGAGCTATATATCTTTCCCTGTTTAGAAGTACTGGTTCTACTCCAGCACATAGGAGTCATTTTATTCTGCAACAAAATTGTACGGTGCAGGAAAATGAGAGGGGGGTCTTTTCCATCTGGCAGATGATCCTTAGAAGTGGAAAAGAAGATGTGCAGGCTTATGCTATTAAACTTTTTGAGTTCAAATGGGATCCAGCTGTTTGGGATCCACAGCATTCTTGCAGTTTAACTGTTCACAGTATGTATACTTTCAATTCCTTTATTTTTGTTTTCTTTAATTGTTGGGGCCTGAGATCATAAACGCCTCAGTCTTTCAAATGTGAAGTGGAGCTTTTGGTAATTTGTTCTAATCAACTGCAGTAAGAAATGTCTGCACCATAACCTTGAATGCTTTTTCTCTCCCTTGACAACAGAATAGACTTCTTACAAAAAATAAACATCTGGTTTGAATTGAATATCAACTTGCAGTTGCTTTAAGTGCCAACTATTAAATTACCTCAAATGTTTTATGTTTGAACATGATTTTTCAAGACAGCTAAACTTTTTAACTGTAGCACAAATGCACATTTAAAATTACTTTAGAAAATTAAATCCCTTGAACATAGGGTTGTTGTTCTTTTTTTTTTAATCATGTGTAGCTTGGTCACTCTTTTTCCTTTCCATTTACAGAAATTATTACTGACACAGGTTTTTATACAACCAAATATGCCTCATCAGATGATAAAAGGGAGAAAAGCTCTATCTAGAACTCAGTGACTCAATTCGGAACTCTACAATACGTGGAGGGATTGTCAAGACTGTCCAGAACTTACTAATTCAAACCAAAAAATCATGTGGACCAAAATTACAGCCTGCATTTTCATCAGGAAACATTAAAATGCATATCTAAGACTTCCCTCATCTGAAAAACCAACCTGCTTTCCTTATCTAGCATTATTTTCTGGGGGTGAGTCTTACAGTCTGATTTGCATGACAGCATTTCAAATTAACAGCTTTACATAAATGTAGCTATTTTCCTAAAACTGTCCAGCTCTTGATCCACCACATTTTTGCAAGAAAGATTTTTATTTAATTTTTTTCTTTCTTCTCTAAGTAGGTTTCCAGAGGGCACTTTTTAAGACAGAAAACAGTACAATTTGAACAAATTTGAGCAAATTAAAATGAACACCAAATATGCTGGTTTGCTAATGCTTGCAAAATGCTAGCAACTGGAATTGACACTGTTGCAGAGGCTTCTTTATGACATTTCAGGGAGAGGAAAAAAAAAAAAGTGAAGGTTTTATTCATTGTGAGAGGGCCCTAAAAAGGCACCAGGGAAGTGTAAATGAAAACCATTTTCATATTCCCTTCAGTATTTCTGCAAAACCCTTCTCCAAACCAAAACAGAATAACTACAAGTGCCGACCAATAGTACCATTATTTACTTCTTCTTCCCAGACACTGATCAAAGTGAAACTACAAGGAGAATCGACAGGAAAAAAAAAAAATTAAAAGCACAGATGACTGCAGCTGGGCAAATTGCTCTGGTGACTTCTTAATTGGATGTGACCCAGTGTCATTGGTTGTCTATGCTTGTGTTTTCACCAAAGGTGATTGTGATTGTTGTGATAAGGTTACCCCCAGAATAAATCAGTTATTACAAAGGTGGGGCCAACTGATCAAAGTTTCCATATTATTGAGATGGCTACTCATAATACTGACTGTGGTTTTACCTATTCGAATTCTATAACACAGATCAGCCCACAAATTCACTGAGAAAAAAGATGAAAGCTTGATCATAATAAAAATCTGCTGATTGTTTCAGGTGGGAATAACGGTGACTGTTTATGGACTGTAGATAAACAAGAAGAATAGCTTTATTTATGCTTTTTGCTGAAAGTGATTTGAATGGGTTCAAGAGACACAAAGCTGAAATCCATCAAAGACTATGAAGAGTTCATTTTCATTCTGGAAAAACCTAGGCACAACCTAACTAACCAATCCCACCATTGCTAGACATTCAGAGTGTCTGGACAATGGATGTATTTGATTTTCACTTAATGAACTTCATCAGCACATACACTCTGGAGTATGTGACTAGAAGGAAAAAAGCCTACATGTCTTCAACTTGCAGTTCTTGTAGCTTGTTGAAAATGGCTTCAGTTACTATTTAAATAACGCAAATGGATAAGGCTGAAAGTTGTCACAGAATCACAGGAGGTGAAGAGGTGAAATTGGAAGAGACCTCTGAGGTTATGAAGTCCAACCCCCTTCTCAAGCAGGCACACATAGTGCTAGTTGCCCAGATTGTGTCTATACAATTTCTAGCTGTGTCTAGATGGTTTTGAAGTCAACTTCTCAATAATCCTGCTCCTTAAAACATAGTCTGACAAAGTAATTTCAGTCAATACTATTTATTAGTAAAACTTTTCTGATAGAAAACTGTTTGGTTTCATGCAGTACTTTGAAAGAGGTGATGCTGTTATTTAGGTTCTAGAGGAAAACTGGATCAGGAAGTAACATGAAAATTACTGCCACAAAACCAACAAAAATTGCAAGAAAAATATTAAATGAGAAGGTAAGTCCTAGATGCAAAGCTCTTTCTTATCTGAAGGGCTTTTAGCCTGAGTTGAGAGCAGAAGTGTTCTGGGATAAGATGTGAGGACTAGCATGTGATTACTCAAATAGATATGCAGTCAATACTGTTTCCACCTATATATTCTAAAAAGTAAATATAGTCCCAAATACCTATTCAACTACCTAAGACAGTTTTTTAAAAAAGAGGTATTGATTATTTTCCTTCCACTTTTTCCTGAAAATTCACCTGCCTGGTTAATATTAACAGCAAAAAAACCCCAGAAGAACTAACAACCTTCAGCTAGTTTTCAGCTGTGTTACTATTTTTTGAAAACTCTGCTGAAGAAAGGCCCAGCTTCCTTTCAACATAACCCATGAGGGTAGAGAGGCCCTAAGGATCTGAGGCATGTTAACCTGTTATAAAGTTCTCCTCTTGAAATAATTTGTGGAAATCTATTCCAGTTGAAGTTATGAGATAATTATGGAATAGCACTCAATATCAGAGCGGAATTATTTTATCACTTTACCACCCAGGAGTCTAGAGTCAGTCTTTAAACCAAATATCATCTACTGAATTGCATAAGCCTCCAGCAACATGGAGGTTGAAACCTAATGAAGCCACTTTTTTTCTATGTCTGTGAAGGTGGTTGGAGACTGAAAATCAATAATTTCAGAATAAATATACTTCCAAATTTTATGAAGAAGATATATAAACACATTCACCGAGTCAAATAAGGATGTTTGAACAAGGGGGAAAAAGAAATAAGTATGCTTTTGTATTGGGAATGGGAATCAAAGTAAAACAGGAAGAAAAGGGTCAAAGAAAACTAGCTGCCCTAGAAATGCTCCACTGTTTTCAGGATAAACCATGTACAGTAATAAAAGGCCTGAGGGCATGGATGTTGCAGGTTACTAGGGCAACTCAAGCAGAGAATACATGCTAAGGTTTTTTGTGTCATCCAGTTTTGTATATACATTATCAAATCAATTACTAGCTTGTTTATAATCTTAATATATCAACGCTGTAATTATGTGTGACAACATCAGAATTCTGAGGAGGTAAACTGTGCATCCCCAAGGAAGAACTTGCGAGGAAACATGCTTGAACTAAGACTTTCAAAGGGGCTTAAATGAGTTGATTTGTAAGCTTCACATCTTTTTTGAAGGAGGAAGAAGAGAAACTGTGCTTAGGAAACGGCTCAAAGTTACCATGAGAAAATCTGCCGAGAGATGCTGGGAATCTTCAGAACATAATTAATCTGGTTTTTTTCTGCAATACAACATAAAAGGTTAATGAACACTCAGCCAGAAAGAACACTGTGAGGGCTCTAACAGATGTGTGGGAACAATGTCAGTAGAAAGGAGTTAAGAGGAAAAGTAGAAAGAAAATACAGGCAAAAGGGTGAATATAAAAAGAGAAGGAAAGAGAGAGAAGCAAAAAATAGCAAAAATTATACCAAGCCAAAATAGCCTAAGGGTTGCATTTTAAGAAATGTATGTGTGTTTGTTCTCCTTTCTCTCTGTCCCTAGTTCCAAAAATTCAGCTACTATTTTGGACATCCTTTACAGCATTCTCTTTCAGTCAGCTTCTCTGGCCTTACGGAGTCTATAGGGGTTTTGGCTTTTACTGATCTCTGACTCTGAGTAGAAAAGACAGCAGGTTCAAGGAGGACGGGTACATGCATAAAATCTGCGCAGTGCCTGCAGTGAGTAGCCTGACTGTTTAAATGGATGATTAAATAACTGTGTGCCTTGAGCTCTTCTCAGGGCTCAGCACACCGCATTCTCCAGGGTTATGCACCACTGCCAGTCAAACTCTCAGTCTAGAAAACTACCTTTCCAGATGCCAAGTCTTCCCCCAAGGGCTTTTCCACCAATCTGGGCAAGTCAGCTGCAGCAGGGAATTTCTCCACACCTCTGCACACTTCAGTGAGATCTCCTGCAAGAGCAGAGGACGAAGATCCCATTCTTTCTAGAAGAGTATCGACAGGACTCGATTATCTTCCTTGTTTGTGGCTGAAATAAGAACTGGGTTTAACTCTATGAACTTGCCCACATATCACCATCTCTCTTACTAGTAGAAGAGTCCACCTACATTTGCTAAAAATTGTCTGCAGCATCCAGCCAACACCACCATTACCCTAGTGGAAGTTTACACATACAGCTCATGCCCCAGTGCAAGTTTCCCATGACTTTTAGCAACTTTTTAAGCAATTACTTCAATTTCCAAGAAATGTGATATTTGTCATTACTGGTAATTTGACAGCATCAACCCACAGCTGTAAACTTCATGCCAGGAGCCTGGCAGAGCAAGTGTGATGTACAGCAACACATGCAGGGAGAAACGGAGAAGCAGGAATGCTGTATGGCAAAGGTGGAACTTGGCTCTGGTGCCTCCCTTTCCAGCTGCTCCAGGCCCAGGAAGAGTCTGTGATCATATATAAACTGCCTTTAGACCTGCTTACTGCTAAACAATGATACTTTGCTGCTGGAGGCAGCAGCCTACAGTGTGGATAGGCCCTATTTTTTTTCAAGAAAATTCTGTCCTCAGTGATCTCTGACTGACTATTCAGTGCACAGATGGGCAAGCAGGGGGTTGTGGGGTGGTGAGCGTGTTGAAACACTCATATTCCTCTATTCTAAAAAAGCACAAGCAAACAGGGAGGTCTGTCTCCTGGCTGTTAGACAGAGATGGAAGAGTGAAACAACTCTGTGAGCACTTGTGGCCTTGAATTTTCGTAACCCGGTCAAAGGTTCTGCATGCTGCAACCCTTTTCCCTCACCAAGCCCTTGATTGGCCATCGTCCTCGTCATCGCTGCAGTTTTGTCTCCAGGCAAAGTCACCCTCTCTTTTTTTTCCATCCCTGACTAGTGCTACACAACTGGTCTTGATGCTACAGTTTGTCCTCTGGGATTCTTTCCCACACATGTCTGTAGTGGAAATCTCGATGTCCTCATGCCTTCCCAGTCTCCTTACAGGTGCTCTCCTCTGGAAGGGCATCCCACCCAGTCAGGAGAAGCCTGAAAGAGTTGAGCACTTGCACACAGGGAAGAACTCCGAGGTCTGAGCATGCTTGGACAGAAAGTAGCAGCACAGAGCGAGCCACCGTAGAGGGAGGCTGCAACAATTAGAGAATCACTGGTGGTACTGAAAAATCAGTTTGAGCAAACCAAAACAAGTTATCCCTAGTGCACTGAAGATCTAAAACTTAACCTCCTTAGGTCTATCCCAGAGGTGTATAGATCTGCTGCATAATAATCCATATCATCATAACACGTAAATATTTGCATTTATCCTCCCATCCCTGATGACTGCTTTATCTGTTCAACCTTTAGAGTGGGATGTCCTATGATCAGAAATCTATAATTTGCTTAGTAGAGCTGACTATTCCTATTATTTGTGCATTGTCAAATGCAAATAAATAATCCAGTTAACCTTACCAACAAGCAGCAAGGAGCAGCAACAGATCAGTAGTTCTATTACCCAGCATGTGCTGGACAGACAGATGGAGGGGATGAGCATCCACTAGCAAGTATGACTATTATTTTAACAGCATGCTGGTTTGTGCTAGCTTAACCTCACTGGGAAACTACAGTTTCTTTTCCTTCTCCAACTTTACTTAATATGACAACAAACAAGGGAGCCACAGAACAAGAGAGGCACGGTGAACCTTGAGGTCCACACAGTGTCTTAAAGAAATATGCGAAAAAAATATTCAAACCAGTATACATTAACATACAACAAGGATACTGATTCCAAAACTGCAGTCCACTGGGGATATTCTGCCCCTAAGAAATAGCTTTTGGAAGAAAACCATTTCCCACATAATGTTTTCTAGTCCTTCGTTTTTCTCCATCGCTTCCTGTATTATTGTTGCTTGAGATAGCCCTTGTCAGGAGAATCTAGACAGACTTCAAAAGGTGCCAAATTACAGAGACCTCAGGTTTTTCACAGTTAGTTGTTCTTTTCACTGCTGGACTCTTCTAAAGCAAAAGAGATTGAATTAATGTGTTTTTACTGTATCTGTTCCTCTTCTCTGCTATTTCCCATGGCCTAGCAGAGGAAGTCTGATTGCCAAGTGTTTTCTCATTTTGTTTAATCTGATACAAAAGGTCACATCAAGTATCCTTTTGGTATTTGCTCTAGAGCTGAATATAATAGGTGGCAGACCCAAGAAGAATGCATGTTTCTAAACTTCAGAAATGTTTGGGGTTTTAGATACAAACAGATGTTTCCTTTTGGTAGCTTCATTTTCCATGTGATATTTCAAGAAGTATAACGGGTGTAGCTGAATCACAGACAAGCATTTTCCAGATTGATTTCCAGAAATCAATTAGTTTCACACATTGCTTCACAAATTGTGAGAATATAACGCCACAGTTACATGAAAGAGATAAATAATTGATTTGTTTAATCAGACTGCTGTATAAATAGACCACCAATTCTTCTTATTACCCACATATAAATTTTGCAGCAGAAGCAGGGAAATAGAATTGGCTCAATTTCAGGTCTGATGTAGATCCATTGAAATTAGCAAACACTGGGCTGCCTTGGGATCCATTGTGCTACACCAGTGTGGCATAATGTATTTGTACTGATAAAACAAATAATTTTAGGTATAACAATTTAATCTGGAGGAGTCGTAACCAACTGTGCTTTTATGTTGTAATCCTGTAGTTTAAATTTGTTAGCAATATATAATAAACATCATTTTAGTTATATCCAATGCTGTTCTTCAAAACAATCCCATTTGCAAAGTGATATATAACTTCATGTAATTTTAAATGGATGGTTAATAAAGTCTTCCTGGATATACTGAGAGGGCTTCTGTCCCCTCAGGAAAATACATGTCATTCTGACCTTTACAGATGCAAAGTATATGCTCTTTGAAGTTTATATTTATGGGTCAGACAAAATGACTTTACGTGGAAAAGATGAGTCAGGAAAACTCCACTTACTTTTTCTGAAGAGTAAATTGAGCATTTGAGGACAAGGAAAAGTCAGAGGAATTATGAAACAAAGGTTGTTTAAAATGTTTCAGCACTACAGTTAAGCAGATGAAGAATCAACTCTAACCCCTGACTTCAAAACAAAGGTCACAACACCAGTCTGACACCAGTTTAGGCAGCTCTGCTGTAATGACCCAGTTGCTGTAATCCTGACGTTTAAAAACCTATAAAGGCAAAGAAGGAGGGGACATGGACAGGCACTATTAAACAGCAGAAAAAAACAAAACCCAAACAACAAAACAAAACAAGAAGCAAATCAACCATCTAAGGCTTCTGAAAAATGTAGGCTCATGCCAGTAGTACACAGAGGGGTGGCATGGGAGAGAGGGGCAGCTCTGCAGGGGAGACCAGCAAGAGAAGGCTGCCTAAAACAAAGTTACTGCTTTAGAGAAGAATGATGCCAGATTCAGAATTCCTCTTTACAATGAATGAATAACTCTTGGTTTGAATATTCAGATTCCTGGACAAAAATTAATTTGTGGCTGTTCCTGCCTGATTCTGATTGCTTTTGGTTCAAGGAGCACTGTCTGAAAAACTGGCTCTTTGAAGTGAAAACATACACAGGTGATAAAAGCTCTACCTACCACTGGCCTATATGACAGGATTTTACCTCCTTTTGTAAAGAAACTTAAGAAACTAGTTTCAACCAAAATGGAAAGATTACATAGAACAGAAGTCCGACAGCTTTTCCCCTCTCAGGAGAGAGGCAGCAGTCTTTCTAAAGAATCACAGCAAACAGGTCATACAGGTCACTGAGGTTGTCTGCTTGGACTATTGTCAGCTGGATGATAAAGCTTTGGGCAAGAAATCCATTTTATAAATCCTTCTTCTCTTGTATTTATTCATTCTGCATAAAAACAATACTCAACACATGTACTGGCCGCTCTGGAGAAAAATGGAACCCGAGCGGCTACAATTCTCAGGATCAGATCAAAACACAGCGTAAGAGGTACAAAACGTGACAGACACCTCATTGTAGATCAAAAGAGAAACAAGAGGCAGCTGACAATGATAAGGGGGGATAACAGATGAATTTGGACAGCTATCTGTGTAATGACCAAAATTTTGAACTTGGATGCCTCTTGAAGTCTGTATTTTGCACATTTTGTAAGGCATCATGTTTTCTACACACCTGCAGCTTCTCAGACACATTGGATGCTCAGCATCCTTAAACACATATTTCAGTCACTCTTGCTGCATTAATTCAAAAAGCCTCCAGCCAAGTGAAAAGGGAAAATAAAACAGGGAAGAAGACACAGAATATTTCTGTGCAAAAACCCCACACAATATAACAACTGGTAAATCCCAAAGGTATAAAATCAGACCTAGCGATGTTTTTCACATGCCCAAATTCTGTAGAGTTCCAAAACTGAACAGTTAAACGATTATTCTAGTGCATACACCTTTGGGTTCTGCCACTGCTGTCACTCTTGGTAGACTTTGGCAAATGTAATCTCTGGCAAACCTCTAATCCGTCATGTTTATTACCACAGTGGAGGGGGAGGGGAGAAAAAAACCCCACCAAACCAAACCAAACCAAACCAAACCAAACCAAACCTGCTCTGGTTGTTAGAGTTTTCTGTGTTTGGAAGGCTGGTAAAACTGACAATTTTCCTATTGCATAAGCAATCACATATCTCAAGGCCTAGTAGCTTGTAGATCAAGATGGTTTTCTACTGCGGTGTAAGTGAAAAGGCTAAAACTAAAAAGCTGTAAGTGAGAACAGCAGAGTTTTTCAGGTACAGCTGTGCTAATTGGAATGGTACATGATTTTAGCAGGCTGGATAAAAACATGACCAAACTGAAGGTCAGGTATGCCTCAGGTGCACTTGCAAGTGCAAATAAAAACAACAAATTCAGAATCTAAGTCAATCAGTATCATTACAAGCTAATGGTTTGGAATTCGTTAGTATTTTCTGACTGGGACATATTCTAAATACATCTAAATAAAATAAATGAGAGACTGTTTGAAAGTGTACCCAGTTGCATGTTACAGACACCTGTTAGCACCCTCAGCAAACTGTCAGTTACTCCAGTCTGTGCCGACTTCACTTTTACAGAGGAAAAGTAAGGAGGCTTTGTCTCCAAAAATGTCAGGTTTTCAATGCTGCCTTAAGTGTGAATCCTATTTATGTCCCCAGTTACAAAATCAGCTTAGGTCAATACATGTGTTATAGAATAAATAAAGTCCTTAGCCACCAAAGTGAAAAAGATGCTGAGGCTGAATCTCTTTTCCATTTGAGCCACAGAAATGGAAGTAAGGGATGTCTTTATTTTCTGTTGGACCTCTGCAATCTCAGGTTCTCAGGGATACATCCTGGCAGAAAAACCAGAAGACTCTGTACTTTGCTTTGTGCAGCAGAATAGTACCAGTGGGATCACAGTGAATCCTTCAATCATAAGTCATTCCTGAAAAAAATAACTTCCGTTTAAGCAGGATTTATTTAAAATTCATGTATTCCTTCCTTCTCTTTCTAGGAGCAGACTGTATTTTAAATCAAACCAAAACAAACTCCCACTATACAGAATTTAAAAAATGAGATAAGAAGAAAACAAGCAACTGCTGAGCTGAACACCCCAAATCTCTTGGAGAAAACCCTGTGCCAATAAGTAAGATGCTGGAAGAAGGTAGGGCTACACCAGTAAGAGCACTCAAGTGGAAGTCACAAGCAGTTGGGCAAAACTGTACAGCAAGGATCCCAGCATCTTCACCACGATTATAGGAACTACTATGAAGTTCCAGATTTTTGGTACATTTCCCACTTTATCCATTTTCATATTAAACTCAGTGAGTACAGGTAGCTCTGAAATAGTTCTGCCACTCTTACATTATAAAGTTGCAACAGGTTGTAGAGTTTTATACTGCTGATACCTAATACAGGAGACGTGCTGAACCAAAGCAAAACAAGGTTTTGACAAAATGTTTTAATGTGTATCTTTTTAGGCAACAAGAGGAAGTGGAAAAGTTTGTTTCAGGAGAAAATTAGTTAATTGGGCCCTTATGGTAATGTCATCAACAATGAAATGGTGTTCAGTTTGGCATCTTAAAGTTCCAGAGTTAACAACTTACCATGAACAATGTCATGAACGATTCCCCCTCTTCAGTAATTATCAGCTGAGAAAGACATTTCCATGTCAGTTAAAACTAAGGTTTATCTCTCCAAGTTGATCAGATCTGAGAAAAAACATTTTTTTTAAATGAACACTGAATATTAGAGCACAGTCCTTCAAAATAATTAATTCCACCACCACAGACCTATTATTGATGGGTACCTACATTAAGAGTCTTCAAATCTTTTCACTCTTATGGAGCAAAAATAGAAGAAGGATCAAGCTGTTGCTGAAAAAAATGGCATGCTAAAACATCTACTGTATGTACTGAGCAACACTCCAAACTGTCTCATAAGTCTAACATATGCTCCTTGTCTTGCATACACTTGTTCAAGATTTAGATCATGGCATAGTAATGCCAAATAAACCATCTTATCCTTCAGTTATAAACAATTTATTTTTTTTCTGAAAGCATGCTTTTCCTGGGCATGTTCCTCTAAAGTAAAATGATTTCTGACCTTTCATCTGATTGGTATCTCCGCTGAATATCCTCCCCTACTTCAAATTGTTTTATGGTAGTCAGATAGAGGCTCCTACAGGGCTGAGTACCTTCAAAATTTTAACTTCAAGATTTGAATATCTAGCAAGATAAGGGAAATAAATTGTACCCTCATAGATATGTCAATGGTAAAATGACAGACAAGGCTAAAAATTGGACTAATACATGGATTTGGACATATCAAAAGACCTCTTTCTGACTGCCAGGATAAAGTCCAGTAGTGTAATAATTAATCCCTTATTTTAAAAGTGACAGCCCAGATATGGTTTCAGCGAACTTTTCTGGATCCAGATAGGGTACACATGTATCTCTATGCAATATAATTTGTTAACATAACGCCAATCTTTGCTCTTGTTGTCAAGGAATTAAATAGGAGAATATGTAATTATTTGCAACCTTTCTACCTTCTTCATGTTCCTATGAAATATTCCTTTCTTGCCTTAAAACTGGCATTCAGGTTTATTTTCAAGACAACATCCCTGAAGTATTTGTCCCTTAGAAGATAAATCAATCTCTCAATGAGAAAATTTGTCTCATTACCTTTTGTATATGATTTTTATCTATTATATGTATCCAGGCCTTCTTCAGCTATTCAAATAACTTCTAAATATTTACTACAACTAAACAAACATACACTAATCACAATGAAACAAATTGCACGCATGAGAAGTTAAGTGAACCAGGAACATCCTGGCTAACAGGATTTTTGCCAAGGACTTCAAAAAAAGCTTGTCCACTCTATTTCCTTGAATTAGAATCAAGTATTTTATTCTAGTCTCACATGGAAAACCAAAACTAACTAGACCAGACCAGACTGATGCATAGGGTGCTATATTACATTAATACATTTGCCATCACTCGAAGGCACAGTTGGGACTCTGCATGAATATTCTGTTGGGCATTCATTCTCACCAGATTACAAAATACAAGCCCCTCACTTCACGACCTCTGAGCACTTGCTGCATTACGAAGTGCTACACATATGTTATCTGACAGATTGCTCAACTGTTTGTTCAGATTCTTTCTTGCTACATGGATGGTTCTCTGAAGAGCAGTAAAATATTTCAAAATACTGAATATACAAAAAATGGAACTATTTGGGGAAAAAACAGTGATTTGAGATTATGTTTGTCTGGAGATTAAAAAAACGCAAAACCTTGATAAAGTAAAGAGCAGGACTATACTCATTTATCTGAAGTCAAGAGACACCATTTATTGTATTAGCTCAGGACTGCTTTACTTGGCAACAACTTCAAATGCACTTTGCATGAAAAAAAACAGGTAATATTTTAATGAGAATACGTATTTTCAGCAGCACCCCAATTTTCTTTATAGCACTCAATAGCTTTTAAGTTATATGTATGTGGGCAGCTCCCCATCCCCATACAAACAGTTTATCTCTGTGACATAAAATTATTATGCATAGATTATCAAAGTATAAATAAATGTACCTTTAAATATCCAGCAACAAGTCACAGCATAAAAACTCATAAATTCTCTTTAAAGTGTTAGATTCTTCTTTGTTAATAAATGTCTCGATTATGTTTGAAGCAGTTTTCTTCCAACTGTTTATTCATACTGTATTATTCATTCTAAATCTTATGGTCTTGTTTGTACAAACAAATAAGATACCAATTATTTAAAAAGACTTAGCAAGAAGCATCTCTATAAATACAATCATGTACCATGATACTAAGATAAATATTAGTGTTCAGGGACAATTGACTGTTTTTCTATGGGAATTTAATTTCTGTGGGAATTAAAGTATGCACTTGAGAAAACTCAACTTCTTCTGGGGAAAAACACGACAGCAGTATTTGGACAGGCTGCCAAAACCATGCTATATTTAGCATGGAGCAAAAAGAACAAATCCAGCATCCAGCACATGCAGTTTCCTAATATTTTTATTCCCCATTTCTACTTAGCAAATATCAAATCATAGATTCGACATTTATAAAGAAACTTGTCTCAAAAGAGTTGCCCCGCTGAAAAATCAAGTACATTGCTGTGTAAACATCATTTGGTTGATTTGATTTTAAAAATAATTTTTTAGACCAAAGCTTCACTTGTGGACCTCACACAACACATGTAAACCCTTGGTGTCCAGAAAAACATGAATCAGTGGGAACCACCAGATTTTTGAAAATACGTAGTATATCTCTTTCTCACTGGAGGAGTTTTCTGCAAATACATATACTGTCATGGAAACAAATGACTTTTTGTGGACTCAGCCACTACAATCTAAATGTAAGTTTACCAGTTAAATAAATATCCTGATGGATATTTAGAATAGAATAGAATAGACTCTTTTTTTGTTTCCAATTCCTCATTTTTCAAATCTTTCTCAGGAAAGAGCAGAAAGGAAAAGGCACAAGAAACATACATTATTTACCAGGTCCCTTCTTCTAAGAGTTCAAATGTTGATGATATTTTAAAATGTGGCATTTGCAGTGCATTGTGAAAAGTGATGATAGCACTACATAAAGAAATCAACAATTTTATAATTTCAACTCTGTTAACTCAGGCTCTGATAGCCAAGCAGTTCTTTTTATCAAGAGTTTCTCATCCACATGTAGAGCTTCACTGACACCATTATACCCCTATTCTCTTCAGATTATTTCTCTCTAGCCCCATGCTGCAATGTCAATGCTTCCAGTGTCTTACAGAGAAGTTCTAAGCATTTTCGGTTTTGCAGATCATTAACGATTTCCAGTAAAGGTATACCAGCTACATAGGATTTTTATCTAATATGAATAGCCTAGATTTTCTTAGACTGTGGACAAACTGAATGTCAAGAATACTTGAGATTGTTTAAGCAGCATCTTTGACTCTTTTTTCCTGCCTTTGAACTCCACACCCACATTTTGCTACTTCCAATACTTGCATGAGTTGAGCAGAATCCAAGAAATTGAGCTGTCCGAAAAATAGGGAAGAGGAAAGGTTATTTTTAGACCAGCTTTGCAGTTCACCTTCCAGCTGCACAACCAGCCATGCCAGCTGACTGCAGCGAGGGTCAGGGATCGAAGTGGGGGAGCAGGAGGTGGCAGAAGCTGCTGAACCAAGGACTGCTGCCACTAGAGAAGCCACAGTACCTTTTGCAGACTCCCAGCAGCAGTCCACTTAATTTGATGGGGCAATATTTTGGTGATTTACAATCTTTGTTATGTAACGTGCTCAGTAATTACTCAGCAGGAGAACAGCACTGAGTCCACTCTTCCCCAAGCTGCATGGATTCCAGGAGAGGACAGGGCAGTAAAACTCTTATTTCTGCTATAAGGACAAACATTTTGAGCAAAAATTTATGGCCAGTTCATCCATTTAGAAAGGGCTGGTTTTACAGTCATTCCTTAGAGTTAAGTTTACTTTTAAAAAGACCCAAATATATATAAACACTACTGGTAAAAATAGAGCCATATCATATTTACATCATTCAGACATTCAATATGTCATTGACATTTCTTTCCTCAACCACCTGCTAGTACAGTTCCCTCCCGGAAAAAATGTTGTAAGTAGCATCTGCAGACAAAGCCTAACTATTACTAGAGATACAAACTTGTGACTTTTTAAAAGTCAACAAGTTCATTCTGTTAACCACCTTTTTGTTGTTGCTGTTGTGCAGATCTGTGTATCTACTTCTCCTAGGATGGAACAAAGAGCCATTGCCATTTCATTCTAGCCATTCTCCAGATGTTTGTATAAATTTAAAAAGAAGCAGTGAATTCTTAATTATGAATAGGCTCAACATGACATCTTGATATCATTAGCTTGAAAGTACTGAAAAACCCTCAGAACTGTAACTTGCAATGAGCATAAACTATTGATATGATCCCAATCATTAATTATTTAGCTTATAAGGAATTGTAAGTTCCCCAATGTAACGGCACCTTGTTAAGTCTGTATTTGGACAGTGATCTACCTGTTTCAGAACCAACCACTTTAATTAATTTGCTGTTGGCACTATCCAAACATATTACAAATAAAATAGAAAATGTAATATATGATGAATAGATATGACAGACTGATGAGACACTGTTCGCAGTCCTCATGCTCGTCCAACAGCAGTGCTCATAACATGAAGAAGCTACAGCCAGTAGCTGATTGAAGAGGGATGAATGATGAGGTAACAATGTAAGACACCAGTTTTCTTTCAGCAAATGGATTTATTGACATAATTGATTATAATCATGTACAGCATCTATGCATCTCCCATTGGAAGAATATCCAGTGATAGAGCTAACGTTAGTGTGATACACAGCTTTACTCAATAATCCCACTGCATTTCTAACAACAAACAGTGGTGTACTCCACAGTCATAAATGGCTAAAAACACCTTGGTGTACAAAAGAAAATGAAACCTGATCCCATAAAACATTCCTTCAGTTTTAATTCCATTCAACATTGTGTCTATAGCAGTGATGTATTTTAATCTACACACTGACAACCAAGTTTGGTCCCTGATACTTATGAAAACTACAGCCTGTCAAAATGAAATCCCAAAGGACTTCTTGCTACTGACCCAAGAAACAAGGCTTTGAATTTTTTTCTCCATTTAAAGGACAGATTAAGGCAAATGATCTCAACACTCTCTCCCTCAGAACATAAAGTCTTTTCTCTCCATTCTGTCACTGAACTCCAATTGAAGGTACCAGTTACTATGGTATCTTTTGTAAACACTTGTTCAGCTGAAAAAAAAAAAAAAA
>VXAY01003123.1:368947-391610 GCA_013399855.1 Oxyruncus cristatus | reverse complement strand
GGACGGAGAGGGGCGGCGTGCGGAGCGGGGAGGGGGAGAAAGACGAGCTCCAAAAGTTGCCGAGAAAACTCAGCGGAAATTCGTACTTCCCACACTGTGCCCTGGGGGACCGGAGGATCGGATGAAGCGGCGGAGAGGGAGGACGGCGCGGCGGGGGGGCGGGGGAAGGAAGCCCGCGGCCGGTCCTGGCTCGGTTCAGCCCCGGCAGCGAGCAGGGCCGCAAAGTGGGAAAGGAGGAATTGGAACCGGCTGTGGCTACCTCCCAGCCACACGAGTTGCAGATAGAGCTGCGCATCGGGGAGGGGAAAGGGAACAGAAGTAAGCTAATCGTCGGCTGTTCCACCCCCCCCACCACCCCCCGCCTCTCTTTCCCTTCTATTTAGAAACCTGCCAAAAGCAATAGTTACGCTTTACCACGGCTTGAGGACTTTCTATTGTGTTGAGGAAACAGCAATCAGAGGACTAAGCCAGTTATAGTACATCAGAATAAATTTTCATTCTTTCTCCTCACTGCCCTGCTCAGTAGGTTCCCGACAGAGCTGCCAATGAGGATGCAGTTGAACATCTCCAGCTCCATGAGAGGCTCGTCCGAGTGATCCAGATGCTCTTCAGAAAAATTTCCCGGTTTTAAAGGTTCTTCCTTCTCAACAGCACAAAAATCGGGAGGGAAAAGAAGGTGTTGGAAAGCATATTGAAAACGAAGCAGACCAAGTACCCATCCGTTCAATGACTTGCCTTTCCTGTTGGCATTTTTCATTTTCCTAAGATGTCACCAATTGGATAAATAAGTGTCTAAGGGCAGGAGAAAATGCCTAGATATGTAGGTATATAAGATGGTCAAGGATGATGAGAGAAGGAAGGTAATGACCAAAATACCATGCTTCAAAATTAATAAATATGTTGGAAATTGTTATCACACGAAACTGTTATCACACGAAGTTGTGTGCAAATGCATACAGTTCTGGACTAAAACTGTGCACAAGCCATGCTTCTTTCTCTTAGCAGAAGGCAGAATTTAGATAGCTTTTGTGGAAAGTTTGTTTTAGTGGCAATGCCAACATGAACAGGTAGCATGGTGTGTTAGTTTGACTGAGTCCCTATTGTCTGCTTTCATGGTACTTTGATCTAACTGATTTGGTCCTGAAGGAACCTGGAAGAGAAGGGACATGACTTGGTTTGGTCAACAGAACATCACTATGAGTATCTCAATTCCTACCTCTTGTAGTTACCTGAGGCTGAGCCTTATGAAGAGTAATCTTTTTGTAGTGCTAACTGCATTGTGCTGGTGTGGGAAGTAATGTTTGGGGCAGCAAAATGATATTTTAGATAATCTGAATGAAATTTGCAAATATCTTCCAGAATCAAGTGAACAGCTCTGTGTTATAACTTGCTCATTGGGAAAACCCAGTGTGAACAATAATGTGCTGGGATATGGATAGGGTTAGGGTTTGGGTTTGGGTGGGTTTTTGCTTTTGTGAGATCTTTTTTGGTGAAAAATGGCTGTTGCATAGGCAGTCTTTATAAATTAAAATTAAAATTTTTGAAGCAAAAGTGGTGGAAATTAGGGTTGTCATATTCCAGAACCTGATGACTTATGCAGATGTGCTATCTTGTCATCAAACAAGGATATTTTTAGATTACCTTGTTTTAAATTTGTGTCCTAAATTGTTGCTGCATTGTTTTCCGAGTGTGGACAGAAGCTTGTCTGCTGCTTTAGTGAGGTGGAAAGTTTCTGTTTTAATTAGTTGTAACTGCTGTATTTTGAACAGTACATGCTTGATTAGTAATTTGTTTTTCCCTGAAATAAGTCTGAGTAAGTTTCACAGAAGGAACTTTTTGGTAATCTTTTTTATTGATTTTCCAGGTTACTGAAGAAGCCCATCCAGCATTTGTTCATGGTTCAAGTATCCATGGGTTAAGAATCTAGACCTTTTGGCTTTTTTCCTTATTGACTATTTTTTCACATGCCAGCTTTCCAATGTCTATCACATCATGTCAGATATTCAGGACAAAGTATAGATATTTTTTTCTCCTGCAAAGATTGCATGTTTCTTTCCTCATTTTCAAAGCCACTATGGTTCGAGGAAAGACATCCTAACTGAAAGTTTTCTTTAATTCTGAGCAAAGCCTGAGTGACTAGTGACAAATTTGTTTCACTGTGTTGTACTTTAAATTGTGGAATTTTAGAAAACCATTCTGTATAATGGTATGCTTATTTTCTATTCCTTTGGGTTTTTCTTTGAAACATGGTTAAGCCTGTAAGGGCAATTTATGAACTGTCCTTCCTGTAGAAGCACCATAGATCTTTTTCTAGCCATGTCATTGCAAATACTAAAAGTTTAAGTCAAGTTTTGTCTAGTGTATTGCTTTTGATTTGTGCTTTCTGAAACTTAGCCAATATGATTATTTTCACTGGGGTTGGGGAATTATAAGTGGCAGGAATTTTATAAAAAAATTTAACTAGTGATAACTTAAGAAGATAATTCATCAGACATTTGTTCTCACACTGGAAATATTTTATACCAGAAACAAAATAAACAGATACAATGGGGGGGTTGCTGATTTTTTTTTAATTTTTTTTCGTTCAAGTAGGAAGTTATTATTCAAAACAATTAGAAACATAACTGTTGAGATGAAGGGTGCCACATTTATTTCCCTACTTTGGAAGAAGAACTTTCCCACTGCTGTAGTTCTTGCTTCCTTATTCAAGCACACAATAAAATTTCTAATGCATGATTGAGGAATAGTAATCTTTTTTACCCCAACCTGAAAAAGCATAAATCCACCTATGAAAAACTGTGCAGAGGGGGAATGACAAAGTAGCCTATTCTTAAAAGCTTTAAAAGCTATCTTAAAACATACCTTTATGGTTAAAATTTAAAGAATGAGGACTTTGAAGGGCCAAGAAAAAAGCAAGATCAGAAATACCATCTTTCCACTGATATATATCTATTCCTGTGACAATTATGAGGAAACTGACCTTAAATAAGGTATTATTTCATGGCTAAATGGTATCCATATGTTTGTTATGCCTAATACCAAATACCTCTGATTTTCTGGGTTTAGGTGTTTTTTTCAAGAGATGTTATCTAGGTACTGGTCAGGGTTGAAAAGCGAACACCTATTTGTAAGTAGAATGCAAAATAGAGTGAAAGAAGCAGCCTGTTCAGCATAGCCTGGCCTGACATATCTGTGGCTGTGGCAATGTCCACATGAGAAACTTCCTTTAAATAAAATTAATCTTTCTTGATTACAGATTAAGAGAACTGGAGCTGACCTGGTAAGTTTGAGTGCTGGTATCTCATAGCTTTATGTAGTTGCCAGGAATGGTAACTAGTTATGTGGAACTGGAGCTTAATCTCAAAAGAGGAATTTTTGATTGACCTATGCAATTTTTCTGCCCACTGCACATCACAAATGTTTTAATCTGAACTTGTAAAAATGTTTCTAGAAGTGTTGGCTTTGAACTTTCTCACTGAGCCAACTGGCTTCATAGAAACTTTATTCTACCTTAGTGCCAGAATTCGCATTTGAAACAATAAAAACCTTCTGTAAGTTGATATATCACCATGTTTAGTTGGTTACAACATAAAAACCTAATTTGAAGTTGTTGTATACAACCTTTTGAGTCGTGTAAAGCACAAAGGGAAACAGAAAGATACTGCATAATTTGTGTGTTCTACCTGATAAAGGTCACTGTATTAATTTTTTTTCTTCGAAATTGCACAAACAGTTCACCTATACTGTGGAAATTATGTTGGTTGCACTTACTGTAGTAATTGGAATTTTAGATAAACTTTTTCCTGATGCCATGTTTGTGCATAATGAAATGTCACTTGCCACATCCCGTTCTTCAGGAATAAAGCATGAATCTCAGGCCAGCAGTTAATATTACATGCCTGTTAGCTGCACAGGACAAAATCTACGAGATGTTTAATAGATGTCTGGTCCTATCATCCATAGAGGTCTGTGGCCTACAGCACTCTGCTGCAAATATCTCTCAGTCTTTTCAGAATTAAACATCTGAGTAACGTATTTGTGGGTTTTTGTCATATGATGCTAGTCTAGTCATGCCTTTACTATTTTGTGCATGCTTTGTCAGCAATCAAACCCCACTGAATTTCATATAGTGTACAATATGCCTCTTAGACTTCCTTGTTGCTATGGTATCAGTAATTCATAACAATAAATGGGGAGTGAGGTGTCTGCGTCCTTCTGTGTAGTGACCTCTGCCAGTATGTATCACTTGCAGACTAGTTTTCATAGGTTAGACTGGCTGAATCATACTTGCAGAAGTCTAAATGATTATTTAGCTGGCATATTTGGCTTTATCCAACATTTATTTCCTGAGGGAGAAACTCATTAATGGAAGTACATACTTTTTGTGTGGTTCAGCATATGTGACAGTAAAGAAAGGAGAGAGCCCAACTTGTGTTGTGCTAAGAGTGGTGTAATATATGTAGAACAAATGCAGAGCCAATTAGCTTTTGCAGTGTCTGCAAGTCTTTCTCATGGCTATCTGTTTATATACCCCATCTTTACAATATTGTTAGACCAGTTTTTCCATAATGGGATAACAAATCAGGCAAGTGTTCTTGCAAACATTTTCTTCCTCTCTGTCTCCATAAAAGGATATGTATGCTTATGGCAATCTCTTTCATAATGGGTAATAGTCTTTTGTCATGTGTTTAGAGTGATAGATGCTCTATTCTGTTCCTATCATCCCATAATTTGGAGAGTGTAGCAGAACAAGCCTAAACAAAACACCACTTGGAACAGGACTTCTCTTACTAATTGGTAAAATATGTTCTGGTAGATACGCAGAAAAATAGAAAACACTCACTATTTGATGCTATTTTCCCATATCAGGTTAGAAGGGATTGTTCAGTGCCACTTAGTCCAGCCTTCCAGCTAAATCTGGTTGCTCAGGGCTCTGACGACTCACCAAGGATGGAAGATCATGGTGTCTCCCATTAGCTAGCTGAAGACATCGGTCTCTCTTATGGCTAAACAAATCCTTTTCTTTCAGTCACTCCTAGTTCATTGACAAGTTTCAGTCTCATGATTATCTGTGGCCCTCCATTGTACTCTCTTCTGTAGATCAATGCTGTTGCTCTTGTATTGGGGCAGCCAAAACCCCCAGGGCCACTAAGATGATGAAGGGACTGGAACATCTTCTGTGTAAGGAAAGGCTGAGAGAGTTGGAACAGTTTAGCCTAGAGAAGAGAAGGCTGGAGGGGATCTCATCAATGTATAGTAATACTTGAGGGGAGGGTACAGAGAGAACAGAGCCACTTACTTTTCAGTGGTGCTTAGTGACAGGATCAGAGGCAGTGGACATAAACTGAAACAGAGGAGGTTCTGTCTGAATATCAAGAACCACTTCTTCACAGTGAGTATGATGGAACACTGACACAGGTTTTCCAAGGAAGTTGTGGAGTCTCCATTGTTAGAGATATTCAAAAGCCAAATATACTGTCCAGTGTGCAGGACTTTACATTTGCCTTTTTTCAATTTCAAGAGGATGCAATTATCTCTTTTCTCCAGTCAGTGGAGGTCCCTCTGAAGATGCCCTCCAGCATATTGGGTGCCTCACCACATATTATCATCCGGGGTGCTGCAGAGTGTGCACTCTGTCCCATTGTGCTCCTTGTTAAAGATGTCAAAGAGTATTAAACAATATTAAAGAGTGGATAAAGAGCCACCTTTAGTACTTGGGGCATGACCATAGTAACTGGCTGCTGGTTGGACTTGGTATGACTGATCTGAACACAATGTGTCTGAGAATCCAACTGATTTTCCATCCACTTTATCCACTTATTTAGCCTGTGTCCCACCAATGTTACTATAGTGATATTACAGGACAAGTTGAAGGCTTTGCTAAAATCAAAATAAATGTATTTCTCTCATCCTTTGTCCTCTGAGCCAGTCACATTATCACCAAAGGTGTTTTCAGTCACCTTTTGGTCCTTTATATGCTCAGAAATCACATTCCAGAGGACTTACTCCATAACCCTCCTGGGAACAGAGGCAAGGCATGTGGTGGTCTGGTTCCTTATTGCTCTTCTTTCAGGTGGCCTTTTTCCAGTCATTGAGACCTCTCATAATTCCCATAATCTTTTGAAGACAGTAGACAGCAGCCTTGCAATTAAATCAGCCAACCAAGATGAAACCTGTCTGGGCCCATGGACTTGTATATATATACACAATCAGCTTTAGTGGTTCCTGATTTGATCATTTGTTGGGTGTAATGCTTTACTCCCACTGACTCTGCTACTAAGATGAAGGAGCTAAAACGCTTAAGAAAACAACCTTGCTAGTAAAAACAGAGGCACAATGACATTTAATACCTCAGATTTTTCCATTTCATTTATCACTAGGTCCACTGCCCTGTTAAGCAATGGTGTCACGTCTTCTTTAATCTGTTTTTTGCTGCTAGTACTGAAACCTTTGTCATTTTTTCTTTTCGTATCTCTAGCTGCTTTTGTCTTCCACTGATCTTTGGCTCTCATGCCCGCATCCCTGCCCGCTCTGACAATGTCTCTCTTTCTCAAGTAGTCTGTTGCATTGTCCATCTTCTGCAGTCCTCTGCCATACTTGCTTGTTTTCCTGAGTGTCAGGGAGGACCTTTGTGCTTTGATAGGTTTTGATTCTTGCTTGTTCAAGAAAGCAGGTTCAACAGAGCACCTACTTAGCTCATCAGTTGACTGTATCAAAAAATTGTCATCAATACACCTCATTTGTCGGGTCTCTTACCCCCCGCTTGGCGTAGGGGCGACCCAGTTCTAGTTCTGTTTCCATCTGAAGAACCCATTTCTGACGGCTGAGGTGGATAGGGAGGGGGGAAACTCCAGACCCAGGGGTTCCTTTAGGTCCCGAGCCTGGAGGGGAAAGCTGCTCCCCCCTCCCTCCGGACACGTGGTCCCATGGCACGGCACAGAGACAGCACCCCGGGCGCGGAGAGGAGGAAAGAGAGAGATTTATTGTTGGGGGGTTACATTTATAGGGTTAGGGTTCACAGGGGTAACCAATTACAGGTAACAGGAAGGCGTTCACAGCCAATAGGAAGGGGTTAAAGGGGGCCAATAAGAACACTCAGGGTATCTTCTCAGGGACATTCCTACACGGGACAATACCTGCCGTAGGGGTAACTGGGAAGAAGAACCACGAGGTAGCAAAAGGATTACAAAAAGCCAGCTTGAAACATGTCCCAAACTAACAGTTTTCTCATACCCTGCAGGTTTACTGCAACACTCATTGGTATATGCTCCCAACTGAAATGGTTGTAGATAATTGAAAATTGTGTACTAGACCCTGACATAGAGTGACTCAGCATACCTTTGACATGAATAGAGCTATACACTTATATGTTTTCACCAAAAGATCTGGCCTCAGGTTCTAGATGGTTTTTAAGAAACCATTTAAACGCATGACTAAGTTATGTCAGAAATACTGACTGGATCATTGGTTTTAGTCATCTGCTACCAAAGTGTGTCATAGGAGTCCATTCACATCCCTTTGAGAAATTATTTCAGGGTTTTTTGCTCCTTTTGCTGCTTCTGGAAGCATCTTTGAGAACATTCTGGTTCTAGTAGGCAACCTTCCAATTTCTGACATAACTTCTTCCTGTTTAGTATTCATTTCTTCTTGGGTGTCTAAATTATCCTTTGAGGGAGAAAACTCTACTTTTGGCATTTAGTGTTCTGATATTTGTGGAAAGCCCAGTCCTATCTCTTCAGGCTGTTTTGCTGTGATAAACAGTCCAAGCTGGTTTAAGCTGCCATAGAGAGATAGACTTTTGATTCCCCTGTAGATGCCAATCTGTCTCATCTCTACTTTAATTAGTCTTTATTGGAGATGAGTGATAGAAATCTACACCCAAATCCAGATAAAATCTCTTCAGTGCCTGAAGAGAGTTTCATATGCTTAAAATTATTCTTGCATTGAAATCCCTTAAGGCCATTTCATTCATCCCCCTTCACTAACTTGTACATTTCTGTCATATGTCAACAGTGACACCTTTAGATTTAATTGAAAAATCTCTAAAATTTTTTCAAGTTTTGTTAATACCACATTTTTGCTATATATGGTGGTATGAGACACCAAGAGTCATAGTTTTTAATGAAAATGGACATTTCTATGTAAATTCACCTGCAGATATTTGTGTATTTAGTGGGACAGACATAAACATTGTCTTAACATTGCAGACAATGAGCCTTTGAAGCAGAGAAATACATATTTTTAATCTTATATCGGGAATTGCTCTGTGCAACCACCTAATTTAAGAACCTTCATACAGTGTTTGTAGAGTTTTTCAAAACATTTGCCAATTAAAATTAGAGGATCTAGAAAAATGAAGCATTGTAACCCTTGCATTCTTTTATTTTTATAAATATTTGCATTTTGATTACACTAGACTTAATACCACATGATAAAATGTGATATTGGATCAAAGCTGTTGCTCATGCTGTAGCTGAGACTTGTTTAAAATGGCTGACTTATTTGTAGTATTCCCTTATATACTGTTAAGTTACTTTCACTCAATATGTTCCAGTTAGCTCTAAAGAAGAGTTACTTACATTGTCCGGCATTGTGGACAAAAGAAAGGCTTGCTATGACATGTAACTTCATGTGTAGAGCTGGTGATAAAAGAGCTGTAAGAATATCTAACATAAATAAGCTACTCTGATATTCTCAGGGTCTGAGAACATGTAGGCTAGATGATAACAGTCCAAAGTGGAGCTAAAAGGGGCAGGAAAACTTATACCTGGTCTGTTTTGGTAATTGCTCTAAAATTTGCCAGGTTTATCAGCTTCAGTTCTGCAAGCATTTATGCTCTGCATAATATGTCATTAGAAATCTGGATGATGGAATAGAAAATGCTTATTTGATTTACTGGCATTGCTGCACAGAGGAGGAGATGGAGATATTGGAGGGTAGGCTCAGAGTTCATAATTAATTTAATAATTAAATAGTCTGAGGAAAAAAGGTAATAATCCCAAAAAGGATATGGTGAAGGGGAGAATGTAGGCAGAGAGGGCAGTAAGGATGATGAGTGTTACAGCAGTTTGGGTAGTAGGATAGAATATATAAGCAGGTGTAATGTGCATGTCTGTAATTTTCACCACTGTAAATAAGAAATCTTCTCTTAAAAACATGCTGGTGAGGCAAGAATTACTTTTATTTTTGGGGTCGTTACCTAAGGAACAGAGCTCAGTAATTTTTGAGTGTCTAAACTGAGAGGCCTCATCACCTATTTTATAGTCGCTTTTTATGTGGTATTTAAATATTTAGTATATAACTTCTGCTAACTGAACTTCCACTTTTAATTTAGAGGTCACTTCTTTTTAAAATCAGACTTTCCAGATGTTTCAAATTACACAGCCATGTAATAAAGGACTCCAAAGTTGTGGGGGTTGTGGGCTGATCTGTGATAGAGACAAAGATAGAATCCACTACTCTATGGAAGCATTTAAGTATTTGGACTGAAGAAATGCTTTTTCTCCTTAACCCTTCCAGTTCTTGTCTCCTGTGTAATTTCACTCTCATATCCTGCTGATAGCAACTTCTTCAAGTCTTTGAATTTCCATTCCACTAAGCTAAGACCCATGCTTATTCATGAAGAACTATGCAATACTTAATATCAGAATGTAGGTGAATATATATGTACATAAATGCTAAAAAGGTTTCATAACAACCTAAATTCTGAAATTTCTTGATAGCTAGATGTTGATCTTTTAGGAACATATTATGTTTTAATGTGATTTTTATGTATTTTTAGCTGAAGTTCATAACACTCAAAGTGGTTCATAGTTCCTGTGGTACTATAATTTTCTTTGTACATTATAAAAGAAAAAATCTAAATATTAACTACTTTTCTTTTCCATATTGGATTGTGAAGAACAATCCTCTCTTCGTCCAGATATCACCATGATAACTGATGACCCGGTTTGAAAGTTGCAATCTTCTTGGAAGTCTGAAGTTACTTGGACAGTGGATTCTAGTTCTATTCTAAACTGTTTTCTTTGGTTAAGAACTCTTACATATTACTCATGTGCCACACTGGATTTAGAATATTAATTTCTGAAATTATATACAACATAATTTTTATTTCTGTGGCCTTATATAAAATGAATAGAATAACATGTTGTAGAGTCTTGAGAGGGCTTGCGCCTAGTCTTGTTCAATTTGTCATTGTAAAATTAAGTGTCCAAAAACCGCTATTTCAGATTAATGCTGGATATTTAGGTACATCGGCACTGTTCTAGCAGTGTTGGTTTAGCTCACTCATTTTTTTTTCCCCTCCCCACCTCTATTTGTTTTATGTGATGGGTAGTGTTTTTGCACAAAATTAGGAAAATAAGCCTGTACCAAAATTGACATCCTCAAAGTAATAAAACTTTATAGAAGACACATTTGTGATGGACTTCTTGTTAAAAGAATCTGTAGGATCACTGCCAACATATCACGTTACAGATATCTCATTCTTAATCAATATAGGTTCAGAAACTTGGTTTCAGAGGTAGAGGAAGCAAAGAGGGGCAGAAGGGAGAACTACAATTTAAAGATAGAATCTTGTTGATTTATATTTTTATGGTATTTTCAGGGTAATTATTGAGGTTTGTTACTGTAAATGGCTTATTTGCTTGTACTTGTTATTTCATAAATAATTTTACATTTCAGTGACTTGTTATAGCTGACTTAGTCTTGATTGTAGAGGCCATGTGAGAAAAGAGAATAAACACTATTGCCACCAGGGAACTTACTTAACAAAAACAAATGCTGTCCAGTCTAAAAGTATGGAACTGGTCTTTAAAAAATTCCTCATTTAGCTGGAATCTCAAATGAAAAAATATACTTGTGCCTGTGGTATAACGTATATGTACTTAGAGAAAAGAGCAGCAAACACAGAATATTTGACTTTTAATTATTTCTCTACCTCAGTGAATTCTCTGTTAAGATGAATATACAACTGTATTTTGGGCCAGATCTTCAGTTGGCATTATTTGTTATACCATTATTGGCTTTTCTTGACAGCAAATAAAGTGATGGTCCTTCAGCAGGCTACATTTTCACTCAATCCCTCCTGTAAACATTTTTAAATCTCCTATAACATAGAGAGATTGAGTTATGTATGAGGCCAAATTACCATAAAAATGAAATGCATTCAACAAAATAAGTACTTTTTTCCCCAGTGGTAATATCTCCATGGTCAAAAGTTGAAATGTAATAAGAAAAGTGCAGAAAGGATAGCTGCAACTTTTCAGTTATAAAATCCATTTTTTTCATGCTGTAGAATAAAAGTGTGTCTGAAGCAAGTCATTCATTAAGAAAGACTGGGAACTTCACCCTGTATAATAACCATGGTACAAGGGGTTTAACATTCAGCGTGAATTTTAGTGAAAGCATATATTACATATATATACACACAATGATAAAATTGTTTCAGCACATTATTAAAGTTTCTAATAAAATATTTAACCTTTGTGAAGTAAAAAACTTTTTCTGATTACTCACATAACTTCAAAATCGTAAGGAGAGAGAACTTCCTTCTCTCTTCTCCAGTCTTACCTATGTTAAGAACAGCTTTGTGTTTTGATGTTCTCCTCACCACCTTTCCTCCTTGAGACAACTTTACTTGAAAAATCTAGGTTTACATTAGGTATTAGGAAAAAATTCTTTGCTGTGAGGGTGGTGAGGCACTGGAACAAGTTGCCCAGAAAGGTTGTGAACTCTCCATCCCTGGAAATGTTCAAGGCCAGGCTGGATTGGGCTCTGAATAACCTGATCTAGTGAAAAGTGTTGCTGCCATGGTAGAGGGTTGGAACTAAATGATCCTTAAGGTTCCTTCCAACCCTAACCATTCTATAATTCTGTCAAATAAGTAAAACCTTCCTCTATGGGATGCTGCTTGTTATTTTCATACTTGAAATATCATGTGAGGTATAATTCGTGTATTGAAGAAGTGTTATACCTTTAGGAGATGATTCTTCTTCTTCTCTGCTAATAATAAACAATGCAATTTTATATTATGTCATAATCACTTGTGAATACAATAGGTTTAGAAATTTGAAAGTTAAAATTAGCAAACAAATATAATTTCTCAAAAGAATAATTGTATTTATAGCTCAGGAAATAAAAATCTGAAGCAGAAGGAACGTTTAGTACTCCCATCATTTGCCACTTGGCCATTAAAGCTGTAAGCTTTTATGAGAGAAGCTTTCAAACTTCTCCATCTCAATGAAACATTTCAGAGCTGTCAAGTCCACCAGTAGAATAAACATGAAGTGGGATGCTTGGAGAACAGCAGTCCTTCAATTTTAGACATCTCAAGTAGAAAAAGGCAGTGCCAGTGGAGTCAGTTGGTCTTCTCTGATTTAGTAAAAGTGAGAGTCTCTGCCCTTACTCCTATTTTAAAGGCATGCTTCTGGCATCGTAAAAATGCCCTTTTGTAGGCTAGAGAATAAAATATATGTTATCCCATTGCTATGTTTGTATTTAAAATACCTGTATTTTAAAAAGTGGAATAAAAACTGGAATAAATGCAGACTTTAGTCAACTGACAAACTTGGCAATAATGACCAGGTTTCTGGAAAAAAAAGGCGAGGACTAAGATTATAATTGTGTGCAAACAACTTTAGGTCATAATTTTGATTGAAATATGTTATTAAAAAACTTTACTTGGATGAGGAAATATGGGAAATATGTGACTGAAAACTTCTGCTCTTGGGTAATCTGACATAAGTTGTCCTCACACATGACAGTGATGCCACTATATAGGAAGAGAACAGTTTCTGAGGCCAATCAAGGCTAAGTGTACAGTGTTGTGAGGTAAGGTTGTTGCTCTACTCTCAACTGTCATTTGGAGACAGAATTCATTCTGTTGAAATACTGAGGTAACAATAACAAACTAAAAACATTTGTAGAAGAAGATGTAGAATAGTCTACCCTACCATATCCATGAAAGTTTCCTTTTGTTCACTAGCCTTTATCTTTTAATTTTTTACTTTTTTTCTTTTTCTTATTTTTCTTCTTTTTTTTGGCATGATTTTGAGTTGTCCATTAAAAAGTCACATATTCTCCTTTTAACACCCTTAATTAATTCCTTTAATTTAGATATAAATACATATTTTGTGTAAATTAAACTTGCTTCCATGGTGAAGGAAGATTAATAAGCTCTTTATGTATCACCACTTGCAGTTCACTATGAAACTGCTCTTGTGCAGCCTGATCAGCTATTTCTATTGGCACACAACAGAGCTGGAGTTTTGCCTAGAGTAGCACAATCTTTTTATTCACTGGAGAAACAGCTAGTCACCACCTCAGCTATATGATACTCTGCCTACTGCTATGCAGGGACATAGCTGCTCTCTGTGCTAGTGCCCACATCTCTAAAGCTCTGTGATGTCCACACTTTATCATCTTTTTTCCTAACACTTCTCTGTATTCCTGTTTTTTCTGTGTTTCTGTTGGTTTCTTTCAGCTTCTTTCTCTCAGTCAGTGCCTGACTTGACTACTTGCTTACAGTTGTCATGCCAACTACCAAGCCTGGAAACTCAAGTAGAGAGAGGATTTATCCTTTTTTTTCCCCTTTTTTTTTGTGAGAAGTACTCACTTCACAGTTACCAAGCTGCATGAACTGAATGTGTAAGTATGGCAAACAGCTCTGTGACATTGGGCTGACACTTAAAATTCTAAATATCTGTTTCTGCTTCATAAAGACTTTGAATATCCCTTCCTTAATACTTGCTGCTTGTCTGCATGCTGAAAATCAGGAAAATTTAAAAGATCAATGAAATGGGGAAGGGATTTTATAGACAAATTATTGCATTTCTCTACTTGAACTGAACTGCAAACATATTTCAAATACCCTACATGGAAGTAATCTTTAAAAAATCCATGAGTCTGTTCAGTCTTTCTGAAAGTTAGATATTACTCAATTTGATTCACTTTTCATGCCAAGTCATTCAATATTTGTGTGTATCACATTTCCAAATAACCAAGATACAGGAAATTAAAAATAGTAACTCCTTATACTGAAGTCATACGTAATAGTTCTGTGAAAAAAACTGCTTTCCAAAATAAACAGTAGTTTTAATAAGTTTGCTGTAATTGACAACTACATTTACAGATGAATTGCATTGGAAAACATAATGTGTTTAAAGGGAATTGCTTTAGAAAGGAAGAAACATGGAAATTTCATCTCAGATAATACTGCTCTGTGGAGATTCCTATAGGTAAGTTTGTTCTAGGTTTCACAGGAACTGCCTGTATGACTTGCGTATTATTGCACCTAACACGTATATTGCTTTTGTTAAGTTAAAAAATGTGTGCTTTATAGTTGAAGATCGTTCGTGTATAAATACTTGCTGTACTTCATTACAGTTTTTATTTGAAATTGAGCTTTCTGGGCTGCAAACTTTTATTGAGAACATGCATTTATTTTGCATGAAGGACTTAAGAGAATCAAATAAACTAGCTCAACCTTTTCACAATTGTTTAATAGTAAAGTATGTTTGCTTTAACTGAGCCCATTCTAAAGTTAGCCCATTCGAAGGCTTTTATATCATTGAAAAAGGCAAGAAACCTCAGATATATAAAGAAGCTTTAATTTAGTATGCAGCTGTTGTGGATCAGGGTTCCAGAGCTATATTAAGCATTATCCTACACTTGGGCAACCTTGTAATAATCCCAGAGAATTTAACTGCAAATACTGGAGGCTCAGCAGTTTTTCTAAAGCATTGACTTTTTTCCCAGCTGCAGACCTCTAAAGCAAGAGTCTGTGACTTGCATTGGCCCTTTATAAGGACAGAGGAGTAGACATGCTTACATTGGTCAAGAACTTGAGGTCTTAGTGATTGTAGATAACTGCAATAGATGTTTAATCTAAAAGGATATAGAGACCATTTGTACCACTACAGAAGCCTGTAAAGATGGGCCAAGAGTTACAAACTGGCACTGGAAGAAATATGAAGCATTGAAAATGACTTGTGGTCCTGCGGAAACACAATCTTTGATCAATAGTTTCTGTATGATCTTTAGAGGTGTATATATAGTGTATATGTACATGCTACAGGAAAAAAATCCCTGACAGGACTTATCTTTCTGACCCCAATTCAGATGCCTTGTGGACATGTGAGGAAGGTGAGATAGGCTGTCCTTGAGAGGTTTAAATACTTTGAGGAGCACCAACACAGCCCAACTTCTTTATTTCTTCTTGAGCTTTCCATCCTAATACTTGCTCTTGATGGGACAGGATATAAACCACATAAAAACAGATGACCAGGCAGAAAAATGACCAAGAAAGATTGTTTATATTCTACATCTGCCAAGAGGAAATAAACTCTTGGTCTTCTATGCTAGGAATGCAGCTTGAAAAGCAATGTTACTTTCACATCACCTCCCTGATATTTCCTTCATACTGAATTTTATGCATCTTTTCCCAACTAAATTTACTGTGAGAAGATCCTGGGATGGGAGGAGACAGAGCCAATTAGAAGAGCTAATCAGCTGGAATGCTGAGAACCATTGCTTTGAGGCCTTTCATCCACACGGCACCATCAAATGCATTTTGCTGAGAAAAGGACAACTTGTTTGTTTTGGCCCTGGCGCATGTGAGCAGAGATAGTGAAAAGCCAGGGAATCCAACTGGATAAAGAACATCTGCAAATGATGTTCTCCTAATGTGTATTCTATCCAAAGAAGCCTCTATGCTTGGTCCCAACTCAGGTCTTAGCCACACATGTCACTTTGTCAGGTTCATTCACAATCAGCTTTGGTTTCCTGTGAATAAAGGGACTGCAGAGTCTGTTTCATGCTATTCCACAGTAACAGTGTAAACTATTTAGCAAAAAAAAAAAATAAAAAAAAAATCCATTATTGAACTGCTTGCAAAAACAGCAGATTTAAAAGTTTAGTCAAGTGTCTTGTTGTTTGAATCTTGCCTATATTTCTGTATGTTTTCTCTTACTTTAATAACTAAATAAGATGGACTAATTTGGCAATCTATCAGTAGAGTCTGAGAAATAAATTGCCTTCTGCTCCATGGGATATAGAGGCTAAGAAGTTAAATATAAAATTTTGAAAAATATACTAGGTGAGTTGGGAGAGGAAAGAGGGTCATACTGCTGCAGGAGGAGCTATTTGATAGCAGTTCTGTGAACTAAGTTACAGTTCTAGGACAAAGTAATTGGTCTTTCAGTCTGTTAATCTTTTTCTCAAGCAGAGACATCTCTTCAATTATTTACTGTCATGGTCCTAATGTATTAATAGGAATAACTGGTTATTACCGTTGTATGATTTCTTCATTCAGCATGAGTGTTCATTCTGTTCAGTCTAGTAAGGTAGGATGAGCACAATCTTGAATCTTTTTCCAAAGAGAAAATATATATTATTTTGAGAACATAGAGTTGGAGAAAATTAGCATTTGGGACAAATTCACATTTAGTTTAATTGCTTGAAACCATGGGATGAACTTCATGTCCTGCACAGATGCTTTGCATGGACTCACTGGAGTTGATTGCTGATATCATGTCCCAGGAAATACTGTTGCAATACTTGTCATGAATCTTCTGTGTCAAGGATTCAACCCTTGATGTGGATTATCTTCTCTGCAGCCTTTTTTTAGTGAAGAGAAGAAAAAATTCATCATGGAATGACCATTTTATATTTACAGTATAGTCTTCAACATGGTAAGTAAAAAGTTAATGGCAAGTATTTCACAGTCTAACAACTGTGAATATTTGTATCTGCAATGTCCCCTTATATGAATTTGGATTGTTTGGTAAATTAAGATAATATTAAATTAGGATAATAACCTTTATATATTTTATTACAAACTAATCTACTCTTAAAGCTACTTAACTTTTACAGTTGTTGCAAATTTAATTTTACAAATCAAAGAGTTTTAGCGTGAATTATTACTTGCATAAGAAACCATAATAAAACAACCAATTAAGCTTTCTTAATTGCCTTTCTGAACTGACTATTGTCGGGTTAATGCAAACATTTTTTCTCTCTTTTTTTGTTGCTTATATATTCTATGTAATGGATTTGTGTGACTTGGCTGACAGTTTTTGGGCTCTTTTTTTTTTGTTCTGAAATTCTTTGATCTTCTATTTAACTGATTCTGTTAAACTAATAAGGAAAGAACACACGTGTTGTCTTGACACTTAACTGGTGTTAGCAAGACCATGGTGCCATGTTTCTAAATTATGAAGAACATATAAGAAGACAGTGAGATTTCAAGTATCTTTTCATCTTTATGTGTAGTATATCCTCTCCCCTCTGCTTTTTTAAGATTGGCATTATACTTAAATAATAAAAGATCTTTTTTCTTCGTGATTATGGTGTATCAGACCAACTTGTCAGCAGCTTGGACACTGGGGGTAAGAAAGCTTAAAATTAGAGAAATTTAGCTCTTTATATATATATCACTACTCTAATCTATGAAAATTTCATTTTGCAACAACTAAATTCTAAATTAGCCTGTCAAAATTGTCAAATATCCCGAGGAGTAGTTGAATGGGAACCAACTGCACTGGTTCTCTGTCAGCTGGGAGCTCCAGTCAACCTAAGAAACATTTTAATTGAATATACCAGCTGCTTTCCACTTGAGAAATACAAAGAATCTGGAATGCAGTGCAGAATAGACCTCACTGCACAGTGACAGACCAAATAATATACCTTCTAGAGAGATATGCTGCCTCTCCCCTCCTATGAATTACTTCAGCCTATGAGGATCTTGGGGAGTTTGTGAATCCACTTAGGAGCACTGCCAGTCTCTCTGACTCAAGATACACAAACTTGAGTGCAGATAAATAGCCTGAAAATCTGCCTTTGTGTGGACAGTGTTGCTGCCCAGATTTAGGTGTTACCAACATGCCTTTTATGTCATCACCAGCAGGAGCCCCTGAGCTGTGCTTAGTTCAGAGTTGGACAGGTTTTGCTAATCCAGGCGTGGCTTTAATTTCAGGATTAGTGTTAGTAGTGTTAAGGCTGGTATGAGCAGGAAAGACAGATTCTTGGTCTCATTAGGTCAGTGAGGTTGGATTTGTGTTTTTGATGGCAGGATGCAAACAAAAAGCCCTTTCCTTACAGTTAACCCTGTAGCAAACCCAAGAGCTCTGCTCATCCCAGCTGGGTTGGCAAGAGCCCATTTCATCTAAGAGTAGCTCATGGCAGGTAGACCCTGCCATGTGAAGATGTAAATAGGAAGAAATGTTCCTGGCTAGAAATGGTCCTCAGCAGCTTTTTGAAGACTCAGCAAGAAATTAAATTAATTGAGCAACCTTGATCCGTTCATTAACCCTAAAGTCTCCTTGAGTACTGCATCCAGCTCTGGGGCCTTCAACATTGGAAGAATGTGGACTTGTTAGAGTGGGTCCACAGGAGGGTCACAAAGATGATCAGAGGGATGAAACACATCTGTGAAGAGAGACTGAGAAAGTTGGGGTTGTTCAGCCTGGAGGAGAGAAGGCTCCAGGGAGACCCTACAGCAGTTTTACAGGACCTAAAGCAGGCCTACAAGAAAGCTAGAGAGGGTCTTTTGACAAGGGCATGTAGTGACAGGAGAAAGGGTGATGGCTTTAAACTAAAGAGAGTAGGTTTAGATTAGATATTAGGAAGAAATTCTAATGAAGAAGAAACTCTATGAGGGTGATGAGCCAATGGAAGAGGTTGCCCAGAGAACCTGTGGATGCTCTATCCCTGGAAGTGTTCAAGACTAGGTGGATAGGGCTTTGAGCAGCCTGGTCTAGTGGGAGGTATCCCTATCCATGTCAGGGGAGTTGGAACTAGATGACCTTTAAGGTCCCTTCCAACCCCAAGCCTTCTGGGCTTCTATTCTAAAAACTGCTGTATTCAGAGGACGGTGGATTAGTGTCACTGTTAATCATTGCTCCAAGCAGAGCTCAAAACCTTTTCCAGGATCTGCACCAACTAGGGTTTGCCAATATTTCATGCCCACCTAGGACTAAAGAAAGGAAATCTGAAAACAACTGTCCACTCACCCTGAATTATGTTGCCTCTCTCCAGCTGCAGGGATTGCAGCTCACCAGTTTTTATCAGCCCAAATTCTACTCTTACACCCTCTCTGAAATTTATTTTTCAGCCTAAAATCTCTTATGAATGCTGCAATTAAGTGCATTCAGCTGGCTGTAGCAGCTCTAAACACATCTTGATGGATCCCTCTTTGGTAGTTCAGATTCTCCCATCCATCCAATCCTCTCCTACAACCTCTTCTCTCAGGAGAATAGTTAAATCTTTCATTGCATTTGGGGGGTGTTAGCAAGTAATTCAGTGCTTCTTCACATTACACAGAAACACTCCTTCGGTGTTAATCAGGGGCAGAATCCTTCTGATTCAATAGGCAATTCTTCCTGCTGAGCTGCTTTTTAATGCATAGTGGTGAATATGTCTTTTATGCCCTACTGAACTTCAGACCAAATTTTTCTTACCTCCAAAACACCATATAATACAAAAAAGGATATGAGTTGAGGTTTGTTAATTTCTTTGATTAGCTAGTAGAGGATTTTTAAATGGCAATTAGGAAAATGGTTTCAAATGCTTTTGAACAATATAAAGATTAACATTCTTTTTTTTTTTTTTTATGAGTGATTTATGCTATGCATCCATTTTGCTTTTGAGAATAGGATATTAGTGGCTTTTGAAAATTTCTCATATTGTTAAGATACATTTTTAAAAACCCTACAGTTCACCAACCAGGCATTTGCAAATTAATTACTCCTATACCATTTGCTCTGTTAAAAAAATTTGAATGGAATAATCATGTCAAAAAATGAGTACAGTTAACTCAATACATATTAGATTGCATACAGCTTCAGCACAGCTAGATACAGTATCAAATGATGTCTGAATTATTCTTCCAACTGTATATAAACATGAGCAAGGAGGTCTGTTAGCTAATCTTTGTTGTTTAAAGAAGAGTGAAGCCTGCTAACGTAAAACTAGAGGAAATCTGATTTGCATTACATTTTTTTAACATCTCTGCTATGTTTTTGTCAAAGAACATATATGTTAAACCCTGTACAATTTATGGTTTTTTGTATTTTGGCACAAAAGAATCTAATCCAGAGTATTACTTTCAACTCATAAAGTTCACCTTTAAAAACTAAATTATTTCTATTCAATTCATTTTACCTGTCTAATTACATACTTAGAAGAAAATTTCTGGATCTGATTTTCTAAGGTGTGAGTTCCTCTTTTCTGAAGACATGTTTACAATATGTAACTATTCCCATGAGAAGATTAGTGAATTTAAAAAAAAATCTCAGTTCCATGATTTCTGACATTCACACAAAACAAAAAGGCAGGAAGAGAAGCACTGCTGCATTATCCTGTCCCTTCATGTTGATGCTGAGTATGAAAACTTGGACTTCAAAGGGTGAGAGAAAGTTCAGGCTTCATGCTAAATCAGTTTTGGGCCTCGCTCCCAGGATTTGCCAGCTATGCCAATTTCTCTAGGACATAAACTGTAAGATAATGTTAACAGAAAGCAAACCACAGCTACCACACTCATTTTCCTTTGGCTGGGGGATCAGTTTAAATCCCCAGAGCAGCCAGTGCTGTATCCTTCCAGACAGCACTCTTTCCCCTAATCCAATCACCACCATGACCAGAAGCTGCTAACTGTGCTGTGGATTTCCAGATTCCTGCCCTAATTGCCAATCTGCAGGAACTCAAGGCACAAGACAATTGCTGGCGCAGTCAGGTGGGTGAACATCTGCAGCTGCCCTGCTCCAGACTCTGCTTCAAAGGACTGCTGGGAGAGGGTCTCCCAGAATAGTGCACATGCTTCGACTGCAGGTGGCATGCTCCTGAGAAACAAGGTGGTGTCCCTGCTTGCATTACTTGTCATCCAGACTTCTCTTTGAGTTGTGTGTAGGAAGGGCGTTGGCTTTAGGATGTAACTACCCTGTGTGATTGTATCAGAAATAGTGTGGCCAGCAGGATCAGGGCAGTGGTCATCCCCCTGTACTCAGCACTAGTGAGGCTGCACATCGAATCCTGTGTTCAGTTTTGGGCCTCTCACTACAAGGAAGACATTGAGCTGCTTGAACAGGCAACTCCCAGAGGTCAGAAGTCAAGCAGGCAAGGCAGAAGGCCGGCTTGGCTGAGCAGGGACCTTCTCTTGGAAATAAGGCAAAAACGGAAGGTGTATGCCCAGTGACTGCAAGGTCAGGTGACATGGGAAGAATTCAGAGATGGTGCTTGCTGCTGCAGGGAGAAAATTTGTGTGGCCAAAGCTCTGCTGGAGTTGAAGCTGCCAGAAGTGTGGGGGACAATAACAAGAGTTTTTTCAAATACATTAATGGCAATAGGTGTATAGAAATATCATCTGCTCATTACAGGATGAGAATGGTCACTTCACAAACAAGGACAGAGACAAGGCAGAGGTGTTTTATGCTTTCTTTGCCTCTATCTTCAACCCAGATAATGGACCAAGGGGATTTCAGTGCCCTGAGCTGAAGGACCATGACTGTGAGAATGATCAACTCCCAGCCAACCCTGAAATTGTGCAGGATTGGCTGCTTCAGTTGGACCCCTACAAATCTACAGGGTCTGATAGGATTCATCCCAGAATCCTCAAAGAGCTAACTGATATCATTGCAAAACCTCTCTCGATGATTTTTGAGTGGTCTTGGGAGTCTGGAGAGATCCCAGCTGACTGGAAGCTGGTGAATGTTGTCCCAATTTTCAAGAAGGGCAAGAAGGGCCCTGGAAACTACAGGCCTGTCAGTCTCACTTCAGTGCCTGGTAAAGTTATGGTGAAAATTATTCTGAAAGGTATTGAAAAACGCCTGAAAGACAACACAGTCATCAGTCACAAACAGCACAGCTTCATGAGAGAAAAGTCCTGCTTAACAAACCTGATTTCCTTTTATGACAAGGTAACCGACCTAGTGGTCAAGGCAAGCCAGTTGATGTAACTTTTTTTATTTCACTAAAGATTTCAATACTCACAGGATCCTTCTGGGCAAACTGTCCAGCAAACAGCTGGATAAACACATCATGTGGTGGGTGAGCAATTGGCTCACAGGTAGAGCACAAAGGGTAATAGTGAATGGGGCAACATCAGACTGGTGACCTGTCACTAGTGGGGTTTCACAGGGCTCCATCTTAGGCCCTGTGCTCTTCAACTTCTTCATAAATAAAGAGTGAAGAGTCTGGAGCACATTTCCTATGAGGAGTGGAAACAGGGTTGTTTAGACTGGGGAAAAGGAGGCTTAATGGGGACTTACTGCTCTCTACAACTACCTAAAAGAGGGTTGTACCAAGGCGAAGTCTCTTCTCCCAGGTAACAGTTTCTCTGCACTGGACTTTTCCAACATAGAGCAGCATTGTCCCACATGTTATACGAACAACAAACAATGTCTGACAAGTGATGACTTCTGGAGTTTAAACTAATTTGTTAAATGGGTGAGCCTATTGTTTAAAATAAGAACTAAAACAATCAGTGGAAGTAGCCAGTCTCCCTAAAGGATATTATTAGAGAATGAATGAATTATTAAAGGGATTATGTTTGTTCTGGGTCCCACCAAAACCAACTTCTCACTGACATCCTTCCTTTTATCCAAAAAAAGTCATTGCTAAGGATAAGTCGAAGATTTAGAGTGAAAATGGCAGATGTTTTAAGTAAAAA
>VXAY01003123.1:297522-368914 GCA_013399855.1 Oxyruncus cristatus | reverse complement strand
AAAAAAAAAAAAAGAAACCTCTGTGCATAATTAGCAATGACTGCAAAGAGAAAATTTATTTCCTTGATGAAGAAATAAAGATTTTACATTTATTTTTTTATAAAAATGCTGCTATTTCTTTTTCTTTCTTTTCTCTTTTCTTTGTTAGCTAGCTTTATGCAAGTGGCTCCTTGTGGTTTGTCTGGGATATCAGTAAGCATGTACAATTAAGCCAGTGAGAGGAGTGCTGCAAAACAGATGTGGGCAGAGCCCAGCCTAACTGGGCAGGGGAACTGCTGGAAGTACAGAGAGGAGCAGGCCAAGTGTGTTCTGGTTTTCTGATCTCTAGCATGGGAATGGAGTTGGCTGATAGTGGGTGTTTTGGACAGCCCTGTGGCTTTGTGGTAATACAGTGCAGTATCATTTGGGAGAGCAGCTGGATTCCTGATGTGGAATTATTGTTCCCTGGCTGGGATGTGCTGTGGAAGCAGTGCACTCTGCTCCAAAACTCAAAGGGTAACCTGCCTTGCGTGGGGAAAACTGGAGAGTAAACTGATAAGAGACAGCTTCACTCCTAACACAGATGGTTGGCAACTGCAAGGAAGAGAGACTCAATGTTTAGCAAAATGTGACCCAGAGCTGTGGGATGGGTGGAGATCCAGGAGTAACAGATTGATTCTGGAATATCTCTGAATGAGTAGAATGGGTGTCTTGGCTTATAGTCTCATGTACAGTCCCCAATAGCTATAGAAAACCAGACTGGAGTGTCAACTTAATAAATATTGGTACCACGTAATTCATATATTAAGGGGTTTGCAACCAGATTTTGTGCAGTTCTTAAACATTATTTACATACTGAAACTATGAAAACTCTTTATTTTTAGGTAAAGCTATGTGAAACATTCCAAAGGCATTTAAATTTTCTTCAAATCAAAATTTATTTTAAATATGACCACAGCAATTGCTTTTCTTTAAAGAATATACCCTGAACTTTCTTCAGTGGCTTTAGAGTAAAAAAGACAACCAGAATTTAATATGAACCAATTTACGTACCCAACAGGAAAAGACAAAAGAGCATCCTGACCAGTCAAACACAATTGTAAAATCTGAATCAATTTTACTGTTTAAAATAGAAGGTCGATTTTTAATGAACCAAACAATTGTGTTTCCTTTGTTGGCACTCTACACCAGCACTGGAAAAGGATCATTTATTGTCCTTTCCTCCTTTAAATTTTTCAAGAGTTGATGCAATGGAAGAGGATCCCGCTCTCCCTAAGGAAGAGCATGCAAGACAGATTCACTCTCTCTATTGCACACCCCAGAGAAGTCACCACTGACTTGTAATCAGTGCTTGCAAAGGCGATACCTATTTTGTGTCAGCTGTGAACACTAGGCAATAAAGACCCTTTTTATTTACTGCTACATACTTCTATAAAAAAGAAATTTGTGCTATTAAAAGCCCTTTTTTTTTCTCTACCAGCACAAATGAAAGTGTCTTCCCAGCTATTTTCCATACAGCATGGGCTTGTGCCTGCCCAGTTTCACCCTCATGAGCCAAAATGAATGTAGCAGTTCTTCATTCAGCTCATACTAATGGTAGTGCATTCCATGTTTGGAACAGGCTGCATAAGCTGTTCATTGTGGCTGCCCTTGAGCTGGATGTAGTGGCGGTGTCAGCTGCATCCCTCGCAGTGTTGTTCCAAGGCAGAGAAGTCCCTGGTGATTCAGTAACTAGCTGAGGGAATTTGGAACTTCAAAATAGAACTGAGGTCATCAAGAATTTGTCTGAAATTAGTTAAAACCACTGTCTTTATACGAACACAATAAAAACTTCGGGGAGAAAGGTTGCTTGCTTAGTCTATCGAGAAGCCCCCGTCAATGAGCTACACTGGTGTCGATCCTACTTTATCACAGCACGGATAATATATTAATATTTTTCTACAGAAGTGCCCATCAAGCGCCTAGTGAAGACAACAATTTTCTTGTATTAAAGATCTACAGGCATCGGTGTTCACTTGGAGTCCAAGGCAGGTCTTGGGACTTAACTTGCAGTCCAATCTAGATGACTTATCACTTCCATTTGGTATGACAGTATTAAGAAAGGATAAATAGTCTTGTCTCTTTCCAGGACATTTTCAACATTTGCTACGTTTGCTTGCGTGTTTACCTCAACCAGAAACTACAGAAGAAGGACTGTGTTATTTTTCTTGGTACATATGAGTAACCAAATTGATTAAGTTAAGTTTGTGTGAGTAGCTGCAGTGAGATATTCACACCTACTTAATGGGATGAAAGAAGGAGCAAGAAATGGACGGCAAAAAATTGGTAATTTTTATATTTTCATTCAATAAAGGTAAAAGTTAAGCTACTAAGTTGTATGACAAAGTGTTAGCCATGGAAGCACTCCTATTACTCAGGCTACTCTTGGAAGCCTTTACTGCTGCTGAAGTCCTGGAAGCGCAGTAGGCAATCTAAGAAGAGGCTCGTTTACCATGGGTGGGCCTGCAAGCATATAATCCCAATTTCAAGAGCAACAGTTCAGGTGGAAAGCTACAAATCACTTGGCATGTTAGCTTTTTCAGTGGCTGGACAAGAAGTGTTTATTTAACACAGTAGGATTATAAAGGCTGTGAAAATAAGCAGGGTCTCAACAAAAAATTTAAACACTCATTTTGACAGAATGACAACCATGACAACCACTAAAGATGTTTTAAAATCTAGATTTAAAAAGTTATAGGGTCAGCAATGACAAGATAGTGTTATGCCGCCTCCTAATTTGTGGAATTGTTTCCTATTTAAAATCACTGCTGTCTTGAAAATGTAGAGGGGGCGTTCGTTTCTATTGTATTTGACTATCCAAAAAAACCCCTAGAGTAGTTAAGCTCTGCATTCAGCCTGTGCTACACATGATTGAGGGTTTTTTGGTAGTGGAATTGCAAAATGAACATACACTGAGGATTATATTTGGGGGAAAAAAGGGAGAATCTGAGGATTACAAAATGTGTACGCAACCATCTATCAGGTTTGCACTCATATGTATTTAGCTGGAACTCGCTTTAAATATTATGCTGCCTATGTGCTATACTCAAACTGTCCACCAAGTTTTCTTTTCAAAGAGCTGTGCCTAAGCAGCAAATGAGAAACCAGTTTCATCCTTTGCAGAGCAGGCATCTGCATTTTTAATTTAACAAAGATTGCAATAAAATCAAGGTTTTCTTCCTGAGAAAGAGCTGAACCAGAAATAATTATCCCAAATCCATTTAGCAGTTTGCAGACTGTCTAATATAGTGTTACGTAATGGGGTAAAACAGAACTATCTGATTAGGATTTGTCAGCTTGCTACCTGTGTTTTGTCTTTAAAAGATCTTGCTTACAAGGTTGCCAAGCATTTGATTTTATTTATTCAATTGTTTTGCTTAAAATTCTGCATTACCTCCCCTGAGTTCATTACATACAGTATCATTTGGGCTTTTTAAATTATGTTGCAAATATTCAGGTTTGATGAATATCACAATTGCTTCATTGAAATTAATCCATATTTTCTAGGCAAAGGGATTTGGATTTGTTTGGGGAATTTTTGGTTTTGGTTTGCTGCAAGGCCAATATATCTAGACCTGTTCTAGTTTATTTTAATAAACTAGCACTTGGAAAATTAATGAAAACCCATTTCCAAAGTACAAGTGTATGAGCCTATTCCTTAAATATGCTTTAACATGACTACTATGGCAAAATACTTTGATGTTCCAGTATGCCTATCTTTGCAATTTATAATTTTTCTATGCAAGTTTTTTCTTATTTTACCAAGGCAGTGACATGTGACAACTCTGCAACTATTTTCCAGCTCTGTCATGTATTCCCACAAAGGTTGAATATTGCATGAGTTTATCTTTCTACACTCCATTCCCTCTTTCACCTGAAAGGTTAAGGTGCAGAGAAGGGCAGCAAGAGAAATAAGAGGCACAGAGCAGTGTCCACATAATGGCTGAGCAAACCAGGTCTCCTCAGTCTACAGGGGGCCAGCTGAAATAAACCGATCATCTAGTTAATAATAAGCACAAAGAGGATGGATAGTCATCAGTTGTTCACTGTTTTCAGTGCAAGCACTTCAGAGTACCTAATAAAGCTCATATGAGAAAAGGTTTAAAAAAAAAGGAGCAGGTTCTCCATCTAACTTACAGGCAAGCTATGAATCTTTTTGTCTTACAGTACTGTGAATACTAGAAACTGATAAGGAGTCAAAGGGAGAGTGCAGGTATGGCTAGACATCATGTTTGATTCACACAGTCCTTGAGTGATCAGTGGCAGCAGATTGAGACTGCCCTTGCTTAGCTCCCGTATCTTCCCTGGAAATCTGCTTTTGGCCAGTGTCAGAGACAGAACTTTGGGCTAGCCTGTCCTTCAGTTTTATCCAGTTCCTATAGTGACTCGATGTATGAACTCATCAGGTGTACTAAGATTCATATTATTCCCAGTACTAGCAACTTCAGACATGTTGTTGTAGCATGTCCTTAAATCTTCATGTTCTCCTTTCCTTGGCCTCATCTATACTAGAAGATTGTACCAGGTAAAATATATTGTAAAATTATTCAGCCAAACTCCAAAAGCCTACCTTCTCTTAGCTGTGTTGAACTTGACTTCTCTCAATCCAATTTAAGTTGGTAATATGCTAGTTTCGGTTCACTCAAATAACAAGCTTGTGCTGCATTGAAGATCAAAACTTAACTGTACCCAGTTACGTGAAGTCATGTTTCTTTACTCTTAATTTTATGGGGGGTTTTTTTGAAGATAATATTTTCTCCCTTTTCTTTAACACCCTGAGCATAGACAGTAAGCATCTAGCATACTGTAGTTTATTTTAAATTTAAGAGCCAAAGGGTTTGGCAGAAAAAGTTTTCGTTTTGGTCAACAGAAGCATTCACTTCTGTTTTATGTAACTAATGCCAAAATGAAAGTGCACAGCAATTACAGCCCATTTTTCCATTTCCACACACTTACAATTTGTAAAGTCTCTAAAGAGTCAAGTTTCATGAAGAATGTTTTTTTTATTACTGTTCAACAATCATATTTGATTTTTGAGCAGTGAGAAGACCGGATCTCTGCCAACAGTTTTTAAATTACCTACATAAAAACGCAAAGGGCTGGATACAGAATTAGACACCACTTACTTATCGCTAACACATGTAAGTCTCTTTTTTTCTCTTTCTGCATGTTATGAAATGTTAAAATCTCCTCTCAACATATGTGTAGAAGCAATATGGTCTATTGGATAAGTCACTAGGCTTAGACTTCTAAGACCCAGATATTCTACCCTGGACTTTGTTACAGACACCAAGGAAAATCCTATCCCATTTTTCTGGACAAACTTTATCCAGAAAAATCTAATGACAATAGAATCAGATAAAGGATATTTATTTACGATTATTTGCTTTATTTTATGGAAAGAATTAATTACATCCTGTAATTTTCCAGTAGTTTCTGACAAGGCTTTCAATAAAGTAAGTTTGCTTGTCTTTTCACACACCTGCAATTTGCTCGTACTGGTTTAAATTGGATCCTCCTTCCAGGCAGCTAAGTACTTCAAGAGCACCACTTGTCACAAAAACAGACATAAATGTAAGAGGATGCATAGACAGAAATAAAATGCAGGAGAAAATCTGAGGGTTTCCTAAGACCTTGTTTTCAAAAGGGGAGCTGATTGTGTCTAGCATTTTTGTTCTTCCTACTGTATATCTCCCGACACAAAACAGGAAAAAAACCCAGTACACAAAATGAACTTTGTATAGTTTACACTCTCCACAGTAGATTAAACTCCAGAAAGGCTTAGCTATGTTTCACTATACACAGCAATAGGGATGCTCAGGCAGGCTAAATTGTTCAACTAATCCTCCAGCTGCTGACACACACTAAATCCACGGCCCTTCGTGAATCAGAAGAGTCACTTTTGTTACGATGGAGACCCTTGGAGAGAACTGTAATAAAGATCCTGAGCAACCTTGCAGGCTTCCAGGGGGCAATCCAACCCTGTGAGGATGGAGGTGCCTGGAGCACAGAAGCATGTGCCTGTTTCTATTTGCTGTGGTGCGATGTTCTTCCAGGGCAGGAGCAGGGTCCGGAGCACCCCCTGCCATGGAGGAGAGACGGTGTGTGGCAGAGCAGCTGCTTGGTGTGCTCTGTGCACTGAACTTCTTAACAAACCTTTCCTGCTGGAGAGGGTTTCTCATCAACGAAACATTCAGAAGGCATTTCTGGGATTTCCCAGAGGCAATGAACTGAACAGCCAAGAGTTGCACTTTCTCTAGGTGGCAAATTGAATAGGAGAAGACTCTGTGGGTTGAGGAAAGAGAGGGCAAAAAGAGGAGCAGAGGTACATGGGAAGCCTGCAGGAGCTTATGGACCTATTCTCAAAAAGTGATTATTTCAGTTTGCACAATAAAAAATGTAGGTACAGTTTAAATTCAACCTGAAACACTTACAAATCCGTAGAATGCCTGTGCTCTCCAGGGGCACCATTTTTATGCCTCTCTGAATTGGATCCTGAAGGTCACAGACAAAATTATTCTTGGCTTTTGCTATAGGATCAGTGTGTGCTCTGGCTGTTTTCTTCTTAACCATTTCTGTGTAAGTGGAATGGATTCTAATCAAGGGTTTTTTTAATAGGTTTTAATTTTCTTGTTACGACTAAGAAAAAACTACAGACAATATAAAGTGTATTGTAGCAAGACAAAGTACTGAAAGAATATTCAGAAGAAAAAGAACCTCTTTGAGATGCTATTTAAGAAAATAGATGTGTTTTCTTCCACTCTGAAAAACTTGAACTCATCCCTGTCACACCTCTGTATGTATTTTGGTGTTTTTAGAAGACTTCACCAAAGAGTTCAAAGAAGTTGTCAGTTGTTACCAGCCCCCTTTGAAAGCTTGTCTTTCATATTCAGAGACATTTAGTGGAGCATTTTGGCAGCTTTTTAGAATGACTGTAAGAGGCCTCAGACTCTCAGCTTTCATAGCTATATTCCAAAATTAGAGTGTTCTCACAAATTGGTGAGTTTCCAGTTTCTGAAGCAAAGTATGGCAATATCCAGCACTGTGAGCTATTAGCACTTGTCCCCAGCATCCAATGTCTAAGCACCTCTGCTGGTGCTCTCCAGCTACCCACAAAAGCTACTGTACTGTGGTGAAAAAATTACTTACAGTTGGAACTGTAGTTCAGTTAACAGGAAATTTAACAAGGGCCACAAAAAGGTCATACTTAAGAAGAAAAACACCACAGGAACCTTGAGTATGCTTCAAACTAGTAAAGAACACAGATTATCTTGATACTTGTCTTTCCACTGTTATTTCTGTAATAATTTTTCTGGAGATGCAGTGAAGAATTCGAAAAAATTAGTGTGGATCTCCTTATTAAACACTTTTTCCACAGGGGCCCAAGCACTTGTTATAATTTTTAAGGAGAGAATAGTCTTAGTGAGGAAATGTCTTGAGCCTTCAAGTTTCTTACTGAGTGCAGGGATAGGATGGGTCTGTGTTGGTTACAAACTCTCAGCAATGATTTCTCTGACTGCACACCACCTTTTCCCAAACAAAGAAGTTGCTGCTCACAGCAAGCACAGGCCCTCAATATAACCATCCTCGTTTACCTTCATTTTCAAGCTGAGGGCTTGTAAGGCCAGTTGGCTTCACTGAATGCATTTTGTTTCCTGGGGAAGTGCTCTGTGTTTTCCAGAGTTGCTGAGAAGCCACTTTTCAGAAAACCACCTTAAAGTAGACCACAGAGAAGAAGTGGATTAAACTCTTATTTCCAAAACACGGCCATAAAAGAGCACAAAAGCAAGATGCAAGGTTGTTTACAATGTCTTAATTCTCATTTTGTGGTACTTGCAGCAGCTTGAATTCTGAGGGATTTCTTGGTGACAACTCTTCCCAGTTTGCATTGTCAGCGAACATGTGGAGGGTGCAGTCTAGGCCCATCATACAGGTCATTAATGAAGATGTTGAACGGTATTGGAGCCAGTAGGGACATCACCAGTTCTTGCTTGTTTACTTTGTTAGGTTTATCACCTTTAGAAGAAGAAGCTTAAAATTTCTAAGGTGAAAATGACTCTAAGCCATCTTTGTCCATATGGTTTGCCTTTCTTCTTCTTCACCTCCACCTTCTTCTGGAGGCCATCAGTTCCCAGCCCTGCTCTTTTTTGAGAATCCAATTACTAACTGATGAGCAGTAGCCCATGCATAGAGACTGTGGTAGACACACATTGGCAACACAAATATCAAAAAATCCAGATTCTACAGGGCATGTTTGACTCCAACATTCCCCACAGAATCCTGATAACCTCCAGAGACTGAATAAAACAGAAGGCTGTCCTGTCTGAGAAATCTCAGTGGCAACATTTTATCTGACTATTCATTTTCCTGTGTAGAGGACGTGCATTTCATATTTCAATGACAAAGGAGGAATTCACAAAGGTTCACTTCAATGAGGAGGTGTGTCAATGATAGGCAGGTTTGGGGGAAGATTTAGAGCAGGAGCTTAACTTCAGACACTCCAAATTGTACCTCTGAAGGAACCCCATTCTTTCCAGTACCTGCAGAGGAAGTGCAGAGAGATTAGTCTCAATCAACACTCTTCTAAATGTCAATGCAAAAGATTGCGCATGACAGCAGTTAGGAAATCAGAGAGGTTAATGCAACCAATAATTAAACAAAACCATTAAGGCAATCTCACCATACGTTTTCATAATGCAATTGAACTAGAATTTCAGTGTTGGAAAAGATTTTTGTAATTAATTCCATCTGTAGAAGCAACAAAATACTAAGTGTCTGAAAAATTACGCCTAGATGCTCTTAGCATTGCATTTAAGTGAGCAAAAAAAGATACCCTGTCTTTTCATAAGTGCACTTACAGTACAAAAAGAAATGGTTTGAAGAGCTATCATTCAAAAATGGTATGTAACTGTTGTAGCATATAAATAAAGCGGAACAAAAACTTTGTTAAAGTATTTGTGCACACTGTAAGGTTTAATGTTTCTTTAAAAACACCATTTACAAATGTGGTTGATATACTAAAAAATGCACTTAACCTTTGGACCGTGTGTCTGAGCATTTCCTGGTATAGGTTCATGGTGGCAGAGTCGGGAATCATAAATCCATGGAACACACCACAGTAAACGTGGGAATAGATGTTCTTGGATTCCATTATGGGTGAATCCATCTAGTTAGAGGGAAACAGGCAAATACTTCTTGCTCTCTATTGGGCAGGGAGGAGAAGTAAAAAAAACCCTGTACTTGTATGTTGAAAATACACATTGTTTTACAGGAAGCATTTTATCAACAGTGAAAAAAAGCAATACGTTGGGTAACATTCATTTCTAAATTCCAGGCTGAAGCAGCATTTACATTTTGTATCAGTCAGGAGCCAGCAGCAATTTTGTAGGATTACAAAAATAGAGATCTTTTTATGTGCAAAATATAAAGGTCTTTCCTTTATGAGCTGCTAAAAATCCTGAGATAGGCACAAAGGTTTTTTGAAAAGTCCTGTCCCAACTAGATAAATGAATACTTGCAGTGTTTATAAATGTGAGTGGTGCTGAGACATCTGTATTCCTCATAAATTCAAGAGAATTTTTGCAGTTGCAATATTTACCAGCACAGACCCCATTATATCTATCTTTTACACCACTTTATGGATATGAACACAGAGAATTGCTACATACACAGGATTATGCACTTTAACTCTGATATTCTTCTGTAAAACATGCTTTCTGAAATGTTAACAAGCACTCAGATTACATTCATTGTTAACATTAATTTCTTCTCTTGTTTGCTACTGCTAAGTGTTTTTATTAAAGTGTGCATAGCTTTATCTACATAGAAAATGCAATAAGATGTATTCCAACATAATGCAAATATGGAACTACAATACAAATCAGGTAGAAATCATAGACTTTCTTCATAATTTTCTCCATCAGTAATGGTTGCAATAGCAGCTTATTTGACACAGAAGAATTAAATGCTACTTTAATGATTTTTACTGAAAAAAAACCAATGTCTCTTACATGTAAGAAATGTCAGCAGGTCCTTACGTGTTAAGCAGCTTATTAGAAAGATGAGATACACCATTCCAGTGCATATAAAACATTTTCTCATTAACACTATTTTATTCAGAAGTTTTCAAAAAAACTTATCAAGTGCGTTATCAGCTTACCAGAATTTCCTTCGTTATCAGTTGATGTAGTTTCTCTCTCCTCCTCCTAAGGATCCCTTAGTGGTAATGATTAATATGTTATCAGTATTTTGGCCCCTAGTGTATAAATGTGTGTTAGATATGCAGGTACTGAGCCATGCAAACACCATTAATTTTCAGAGGAGGAATTTTGGGGGACGTATTCATAGCAGCTGAGTTATGGTAGATTTGGTGTTATGTCTGGGCTCTGAGCCAGCCTTACAATCCTTTCCATGCTACCAGCCATCAAGGGCACACAGTCACTGATGGGGGTGTCAGCTTGAGGCTGTATAAGAAAGCTGAGACCCAAGGAAAGCTAAATATATGACAGGCCAGTCTGAGGCAGCTTGGCAGTAAGTCAGCATCTAAGTAGCAATGCTTGTATTAAAGATATTCTGCCTTCCATGCTTAATAGCAATAAAGTTTGATTGAAGTCATGTTCAAATTGCACTTTGTCTGATGCCAGGTATTTAATATTAAGCAGTTTGGGGAGTTTTGCTATCTGAAGCCAAAGGGATTTAGATTTATTCCAGACTTTCACAGCAGAAACTTGCTCTATGGCCTGGAGCCACTGAGCTAGGAAAAAAAAAAAAAAATAAGAAAAAGAAAAAGGCTACTGGAGATTTGATCATCTTCCTTTTGGCAGAAAAACTCATGGTTCTTTTCCATGCTTTTCAAAATTGTTTTACCATAAGAGGAGTTGCCCTTTGCTGCAGCACCAGGAAATCCCCATTTTGCCTTGAAACTGCTGCAGGGTCCAATATGATGATATTATTTTTTTCTAAAATTACAGAGCTCAGAAATCCTGTGATGTTGGACTCCCATCTCTCTCTCTCCCTCTCTTCTTCCCTCCCTCTTTTACACAGACACTTCCTTGACCTTGTGTTTGCAAAGTTAAGTTTGCTGTAATAAAGAAGCTCAAAACCAGAGAAACAAAAGAAAAGAACCACGAGTTACATATTGGCTTTTTCTTTGTTATTTAGAAAGCCTCCTGATCCTATGGCAATTTAATTATATTTGAAGCCTGGCTCATGACTTTTGAATGCTCACTGACACATCAGATCTCCCTGGGGACTCACAGAAGGCTATGATTTTCCATAAAACCTGTATTAGGTTAATACATAATTCACTATTTAGAAGACAGATAGAGGGACAGCCTTGCTAGTACAAATTCTTCATTTACTTTTAGGTGATAGGCAATACAGTGCCTGTATTTGAAACTCTGATTAAAGAATTTATTAGCTCAATATTTCATATCACTAGCTAACAGCACACATGCAAATACGTGTTGTATTCATTTGGATTTGCATTTACTTGGGTGGTTTTACCTATAATGCAGTCATAGACACTGGAAAGGATAAGAATTGTCAATAAAGTAATCTCTATACTGAGGGAGATAAGGCCCTACCTGGAGCATAAACAAAGAATTTAAAATTCAGAACCATTAGCATTAGGTGTTTTGAAATGTGTCTACAGGGTAAGTGTCCTTTTTCCAGCTAAAGCACGCAAACATGTCACATCTTCCTGAGCACCCTTAGTTACACCCCTAAGTAACAGCTGAAGGTTGTTTCAGGCTCTCTACTTGATGTAGAGAAAGTTTTATTCTTCTGTCTCAATACCTTTTGTGTTTTTAAACTGATTTCATTGCTACATCTTGGTTACTTTCTAGGAGAGGATAATATTTTGCAGACAAACCTGTAGGCCTTTCTTAATGACCCAGTGATCTCAGTCTCCAAGGTTTTGTGGTTTCCTGCGTGGGGAAGCACTGAAGCAGCAACCTCGGCTCTTTCTGCAGATTGATCCCAGCTGACTGCAATGCATCTGCATTTTGACTGCTTTTATATTCACTGACCAAAACAAGCCAAGAGTAGGGATGGCAGTGAAACATCTGCAAAGAAGAGAGCATATTTCTTCCTTCTACTGCTGGAGATTCCTGGCTAATTTGGGAATGCTCTCAGCTGCAGCAACAAAATGCTTTCAGCTTTGTACTCTCTTGTGCCTCCTGTGTTTTTTCCTTGCTGCAGGGAAAGTGGGAGGAGAGAAGCATTTTCCCTGGTGCAACTGTTTGTGTCAGGTAAACTCTCCATAAATCTCTTCTTGAAGAATTCAGCTCATTAAAGCCCAATTAGGCACGAATGACTTGATTTACCTCATTAAAGCTAATTTAAATTAGCAGAAACAGCAAATTGCTATTAGGGATTTATAGCTAGAGTTTTAGTGAGCTGTGGACAGCAAAATACCAAGGCAAAGACTTGGTTCCTTTTACTATACTTTTCACTCACACATATTTTTGAGCATAAGTACATGTTAATAGAACATTTACTAGACCTGGAGCCAAACTGAACTTGTAACATATATAATCTATACTGCTTGTCCAGGCTCCCTTTAAGATTAACAGAGATGCAAGAAGACTTATATACCTTCTACAAGAGCTACGTGATCATGTTGTCTTTATTGCCAGCCTGCATGTTACACAATTGTGTATGCTGAGCTACATTGCTTTGGGAAGGCAGAAGTTAGGTCAGGACACAAGCTGTCCCTTTTTTCCAGCTTGCAATCAGCTGTCAAATATTTTAGAGGGTTTACTAGAGGTAAATTTTTGGGATTTTGAGTAGCCATGTCATACACCAAATGCCAAAAGATGCACTAAACTACAGCATGAGTATAAATGTGTGTGTGTGTGTGTATGCACATACCTATAATACCCCATTTGACGAACAAAGGATATAATAGTACATTCTTTGATTTATCCTAAAGGTCTTCCCCAAGAAATACCAATCTCAGGAATGATTTCCACCTCAGATTTATGTTCACTTAAATTAAGGTTACATGTGCTTTAGATAAAAGTACTCAGGTACATCACTGCCGTCAGTTTGTGCTTTTTCATCCCAAGACTCTTAAAGGAGGAGGGGCAGGTTGCATAAATCAACTATTCGAACATTTGAACTTAGTTTATAACTAAAGTTGATAATGAACTTGCACAGGAGAAAAATGACAAGTTTGAATCACAGTTTTCTCTTGTACTAGAGGCATTGCAAAAATGTGCTGTATCGAAAATAGTTTCAGCTTAAAATACCAGTTCTTTACAGTTAAACACTCAGACTGGAAGCTCATCAAAGCTATTGAATCATGTCAGACAAATCAAAAAAGGTAGGTATGCATTCAGCAGTCATTACAAATGCAAACAAAATTATAACAAAATATTTATCCATCTCCAATGGAAAGTTATTTCTGATATTCTTGAAAGAATCTAAAGCATTAATAGCAAGAGATGAGAAAACATAACTGCAACCTCAAGGTCACTAAAAGTTATGCTGAAGCCTTATAATCATGTGTCTTAGCAACTAAGAGATAAATCATAACCTTCTGCCTTTGGAAATTCATCTTCAAAATACCCACAGTTGTCATAGCTCTCTGTTCCCATCGTTCTCTCTGACCTATCTTGGAGTACTTGACTAGAAATGGGACAAAAGACCATGTCCCAGATTTGGAAGCCTACTTTTTAAATCTTCCTTCTCTGATTTTCCTAACAGTCATTTCTAAAAAATGCCTATCTCACTGTGCTAAAGCTGACTATCCTTTTGAAAGCAATGTTAAAATCTAGTTGTTAGTATGCACTTCATCTGGTAAAGCTGCCTCTGGTGAAGTTCATGGGAGAAATTTGGAGATCATTTTACACAGAAAACCAGGAAACCAGAAAACTGTCATTGCAATTTAGGTCACATGAAGCCAGTTCTCTCAATTAAACTGAATTTTCACTTCCTCCCCCGAGAAAATTCATTATATGAAAATTTGCACATGGCAGCTAAGGGGAATTTTTTTCCAGAAATTGTGCAGAACAGCCTTCCTCCATCTCTGCCTCGACTGTGAGCAAGCCTACATTTACCCCAAATTTAAAATCAACGATTAAACTCTTAAACACTTTTAACATTGTGGTCTGGTGAGCAGCTGAGCTGGTCTAAGAGTCTGCTGTTGCCAGAAGGCAACACCTTCTCCCAGATGTCCCTTCTCTTCCTCCCCCTCGTCCTCCTCCTCCCACATTTAACCCGCAGGATTACCCCTCCTGCAGAACATTAGGCCCCCTGCGAAGCAGCCACAGCCTGAGCAAGAAGGGAAAGCAGAAACTAAATGACTGCCTCAAGATTACACAGTAAGGCAGAAGAAAAGAGCAGACCAAAATTCTGATCTTTCAAATGCCAGCCCCCGACACAAGTCTGCACTGTGCCTTGTCTAAACAGTCCCAGATAGGCCAGCACAGGAAAACAGGAAGACGTAAAATAAGCAGAGGGGTTCTTTCTCCCTCCTTTCAGGAAAACAAAGTGATCAGATCAAAAGAACTGGTTTTCTGCTTATATTTAGAGAAAAGCGTTGATATATAGAGATCATGTTTCAGTTTGACAAGTAATACCAAATAATACCCAGTTTGTGCAAGTCGCAGAGCAGTGATGCAGCCCAGTTTTTAGCCTGATTCCAGAAGGATCTGGGAGTCCTGCAGCTGTGGCACCCATCTGGCTCTACCCACAGTAACCAACCAGTTTTGAACCTGTTGGCCAACTTCAACCCAATGTTCACACAAACCCATCGCTAAACAGCGGAGGAAGAAACCTGGATCAACTCCAGGAAAAGCAAGACTGCAGCCTGTGGTCGTTGGAGGCAGAGGAGAGAGATCACTGTGGCAGGATTTAGGAGACACAGAGGTAATTTAATGATATTGCAGCAAGGAGTAAACTGAGAGAAGCAGAGGCTGTCTGAAAAGGGTCATAGGAAACACCATCACAGGAATCCAGGTTTGCTAATTCTGTTCTTTTTTCCTGGATGAAAAAACATCTTTCTTGGGTTTTTAAAACAGAATCAGGTGTTTGAAACTTTCCATTCAAAATGTTTTCTTCTGAGTCATCATTTGCTTTCAAAGAGACAGGAAGAGATTATATGCCTAAAACTTTTGTGGAGAAGATCCTACACAGAAAATAATTGATCAATGCATTTGTATAATTTTGAGTTATACATGTGCAGTTTTCCAAAACAAAAATAAACTCACACACCCACAACAACATCTGTATTTATTTTGGCTTTTTCCAAGTGAACTTCCACAACTTTTTACCAGTGTTCCTAATTGCTAAAGTAAATGCAAAATTAGGTCCAAAATTTGAAATGAGACACCATAGTGCCTATCCTAATTAGGAAGAGACGCTTGCACCATTTTTTTTCCTATGAGTCAGAGACAATGCAATAACACTCCTGAGCAGTAGGAAAAGTTCAGAGTAAAGTGTATGGTCACAAGCAGCTGCACATCCTGGATTTTGTCCTTTGGAAATTAATGAGCAAGTTATCCATAAAATAGCCTTAACATTTTCAGGTTCATTCAGAAATTCATTATTCAAGTCTAGAAAAGTTCAAGTGAAGAAAGTCAGTTGTTTAAGTAAATGTTTTTTGTCTTATTAAGTAAATAAAAAGTTTGATGCCTGAAAGAGCAGAGGAACCCCAGCCTAACCTCAGTCTACCACTCTGGCAAGTGGGACTTCAGGGGCTAAAAACCTGCCCATGGGAGAGCCAACACCTTCTAATTCTCATGTTGTCTAATGGCTGCATAGTTAATAACGACCTGGGTCATTTCGACAAGATAAGCAGTATCAGTTTTGGAAAGAGTAACAGCATGGGCATGCTGTAGTATATAAAACAGGCTACATGAAGAATATCCTGCCCAGAGTGTTCAGCTGTCCTGTACCATGCATACTAGCCAACAATGTGAAAGAGAAAAAAAAGAGGTCTGAGGGAAGACATTTGGCCTCCAGTTCTTGATAAATTAGTGCAAATTAATAACTGATATGTGATCTTTAACTGTAGAATAAGAGCTGAACATTTGTATTTCTGTGCAGAGATATGCAGGGGCAGAGCAGCTCAGCATCAATTAACAGAGGAAGGGGAAAAGACTCCAAGACGGCTATCGACCAAACAGACACGCAAAGGCCTTGCAAGCTTTCCCAGAGAGCTTGGAACACTGCCTCATTTGTTCCAGATGTAACCTACAAGACTCATTTGTTCTGATGATGGCTAGATAGTGATTTCATATAAGGGTCTCAAATGGTAAGTGACTAGAGGTTAAAAATAGCTGTCACATCAGCAAGCATGAGATCTGGGATCAAACTTTAAAAACTTACTTTGTTCTAGGTCAATAAAGGCTGAGAACATGGCACCAAGAGTGGCATGAGATGACTCTGCTGGACATTTTTCTCTATCAGGCTCTCAGGAGTTTTAATCTGTAGAATGAAGAGATTCCATACATCATTCAAGTTTTGCAAGACCTGGTTTGTTAGTATTTATAAATTTGTTCTGGTATGGAAAATGTACATCACATGAGACAGTAGCAGGGCTGCAGAGTTTCTGAACAGGAACAACTGTGCAGACACCATCTTGGGATGAGTGATAATTATTATCCAGACATCAGTATTTAGCATCAGAAGATTGATAGGCAGTCTTGCAGAACTGCATTACCACTTTCTACACATAAAAGCGTACTTTTGCGAAAATTAAATGCATGCTGTATTACAGCCTAGAGAAATCTTCTTCTCTTTCATAGATTTTTAGATTAACTGCACTATATTTCTTTATTTTTTAACTTTATGAGTTTTTTCCCCTTCAGGATTGATTGTTATCGTTTTTAAAAATACAGAGTGTCTGAGAAGACAGCCCATAAGTAAGTACAATATAATTAACAGAATTCAATCTAGGTTAGTAAGTATAGCAAAACCTAGTAAAACCAGCTGCTATAGTTAATGTGTTAGCATGCTTACTCACAACTTCATCTCCTCATAGAAAATCACACAGTGACAATACATCTCGAACAGGAGGCTTAACTACAAATTGAATTTATTTACCAAGGTGGCTCATTTGAAAAGATTCTTAAACATTGCATACCAATGTGGAACAAAGATGATGAAATATAAAAAAAAAAAAAAGGCAGAATTTTCATGCAAAAAGGCAAGAATTTTCAATTTATTTCAGTGATCTAAATGCTAATTATAGTGGAATTATTCCCGCTGCTATAGAAATGCTGAAACTTGCGTAACAAATATATATACTACTTACAGGTCTTTAAAAAACAACAAATAAAAAATTCTGCCAATTGAAACAAGTGATTGGTTTCTTTGAACTGCAAAATAAAAGTCAGTGATTCAAGATTGGTGCGTGCTATCACTGTCTTCAAAAGCCTGTCCTTGAGAAAAAAAAGCACTCTATCACAATTCTGAATCGTGGATTGCTCCTGAAAGTCATCTGAAATTATGAATGATTCTATGTTCTGACTTTTTCTTTAATTTGTCCTAATGGAAAATACCAAGAAGGACTTGGGGTTGCTGTTGGATGAGAGGCTGTACATGAGCCAACAATGCGCTCACAGCCCAGAAAGCCAATCGTATCCAGGGCTGCATCCAAAGCAGCGTGGCCAGCAGCTTGAAGAAGGTGATTCTGCCTCTCTACTCCTCTCTGGTAAGACCTCACCTGGAGTGCTGCATTCCACTCTTGGGTCCTCAGCACAGGGAGGACATTGACCTATTGGAGAGAGTCAGAGAAGGGCCTCTAAGAAGATCGGGGGACGGAGCCTGTCCTATGAGAGAACTGGGGTTGTTCAGCCTGGAGAAGAGGAGAGTTCTGTGTGACCTAATTGCAGCCTGAAGCTAGTCTACAAGGAAGGTGTTGAGAAACTATTTACAAAGGCTTGTAGCGACAGGACAATGGTGAATGACTTTTCAACTGAAGAGGGTGGGTTTAGATTAGATATTAGGAAGCAATTCTTTACTGTGAGGTTGGGGAAGCACTAGAACAGGCTGCCCAGAGAAGCTTTGGATGCCCCATTGCTGGAAGTGTTCAAGGCCAAGTTGGAGGGGACTTTGAGTAACCTGGTCTAGTGGGTGGCATCCCTGCCTATGGCAGGGGAGTTGGAACTAGATGATCTTTAAGGTCCCTTCCAACCCAAACCATTCTATGATTAAAACCATCCGAGAACTAGATGCTATTTATGTTTTAAGTACAAGATATGAGGTATTCAAGCATGCTTTTTAAGTTGGACATTGTCAACAGAACTTTTTGGTTATGGAGAATATATTTTGAATGACCTAATGAAACGTAAGGGTGTGTTATTTATAGCAAATAACTAATTAAATATTTTTTCTTGTGATTTTGCTTATGAAATATTTCTTTGGTTGTCAAAGAGACATGACTCTTCCCAGCAAATCATATGATGACAAAAATGTGATGGATAATTTATAGATAATTCTACGGAGAGTTATTCATGAGCAGGAACAGAAGGAGCGAGAGAAGTATAATGAACAAAAAAATGAAATGAAACAATTTTCATGCACGAACAAGAGTATCTTGCACTAAAAAATACAATTTCCTCTGCATTTCCAGCCTCTTCTGGGAATAAGCATTTACCTCTTGAACAACTGAACTAAAAGATTGAATAACCAGTGTTATTAGTGTCCTGAAAAAGTTAAACCTCTGCATTCCATTGCTTTCTGTACAAGAATTGACTAGAATAAGGGAAATCAGTTGGATTTTAGGATTTCAGTGTGCTAATTAGGCTCAGAAACACTAGGACCTGGATACTAGGGTGAAGCCACAATTAGCTGCGATTTAATGAGCTGTGTAATGATAAGTGACAGGGCTATGTAACTTTACAGCCATAATTTCCTGACTAGATGAACTCTTAAACACTGCACCTACGTCCTCCCCCAAGGACGCTGACCTTTCTAGCTGCCCAGAGGAGAAACAACTGCCTGCAAAGTTTTTAGGACTTACACAATATTTTAGCAACAGGAAATTCCTATAGTTTCAGGGCAATTTCTCACTCTGATCAGAGCAAGAATCATTTCCCATGCTAGTCTAAACACTTTTTTCTGCTCCTTATAATCTAGTTTATGTGGCTAGAAGTGTTTTTCTGATGACAAGGGGCTCCTCTGAAGTAGCCACAGTCAGATAGGATGTCAAGGGCATCCAGTATCTGCAACCACATCAAATACAGTTTGGGTAATGGAGAGGATACACAAAGAAAGCCTATAATAAAACACCTCATAAAAAAGAACCAGAAATGCAATCTCAGAAAGCAAGCAAGCCCCAACTTTAGAAAAACTCTGTAGCATTCATGAACATCAAGGAGAAAGTCTGCTGGATAACGCATGGGTCTGAGAATCAAGTGCCTTGCAACCATTAATTTCTTCCGACTGTCCATGACTTTTGACAAGTCATATTCACACTGCCAAGCTTAACATGGAGAATGTTACAGATAAAAAGATGATGAAATCCTCAGATTCCCTATGGGAGACACTAACATGTTGCTCGTGCTTTCAAAACCCAATAAAGGGAAGATTTTCTTTTAAATCTTAAACTTTCTAGGGTAGAGAAACTGTAATATGTGCCATACCAGTGTGATCACTTATTTTTTTTTTCTCCTTCATTCTTTTGCCTCCTTTAGCACAGAGCATGCATTGGCCATGACTGATAAGCACTCTATTGAATAAGGACTTAATTTTTTTNTAAGACCTTAATTTTTTTTTTTTTTTTTTTTTTTTTTTCAGCCACCATCCCAAGTTCTGTCCTTCCATTTTAAGGGAATTTACAGTGAACAAGACTGAGAGATAATGCCTATATTGAGACTTTGGCAGAATTTAAGTATACAGATCTATGATGATGATAAAAATCCTGTTCTTCTGCAACACATGTTGTTGGAGACACCTGAGACCTCACTAGGCCTTGTCACTGCCTGCCTGTACATGCAGCAATAGGTTGTCCTCAAGAGTGAGCTCCTACTCGTGTTTGAGGACATCCAGAATTTCTGCATAGGTCATGGAAACATTGAACCTCCAGAATTTGGCAGAAAGCCCATCAGCATGGTCACTTTCTTGGAAAGTGTACACAAATCATATATACACACAATTCATGCCACTGCTTGGCACTTTGAAAACATCTTTTGAAAGTGGGTGGCAAGAGAGGGACTGATGAAGGAAACAGATTAAACACAGCGTTCCCCAAATGCCACATCTGCTATCTTTGCTGTTACATATTTGTTATGGTGGGTATATGAAGCCAGCAATAGGACACCAACTCAGCACTTAACAAAAGTCCCAAGGAGATAATAACTGTTCTGATATGTAGTTCAGAAGTTCTGGGGCTGTGAAACACGTGATGACACAGAAATCCTGAGCAGCATTACCAGATGTGATGTCTCTTAACCTTTCTCCACTGCTCGCCCCTCTTTGCTTCCTCAGTGGCTTGATATGCAAGATGACTATTTTTTTTCTGGGGCTGACAGCAAAATAGATTATTTTTCCTTCACTTTTTTCTTACCTTGTTTCCCAGTCTGGTGCCCAGCCTGGCTGACAGGTAGTCACATTCGTGCAGCAGAGAAGGCACGGCTGCTGTGACAAGGGAGTAGGAGTACATTAAACCAATTTTGCTACAAGAAGAGCAATGTGTAATGAAATTGTGTGGAAAATGCGACCTTATCTAGCTGTGAAGGGAATCAAATACAATTGCAACTCTGTTAACATCCTTAGGAATTAATTACCAAGTACCTTTTATGCTGAAAAGCTGGCCTACATATAGACAAATATTACCAAGCTTCATTTACAGTGTCACCAACACCTACAGCTATTCAAAACTGCCACATACTCTCCACTATTTAAATAATTAGGTAAGGAGGAACACACTTATGCAAGACAGATCTTGGTATTTAAAGATTGCAAGTTCTTTGCTGTGGAATTCCCATAATCAGCTTTTTTCAGTTTTATCCTACCTGATGGGACAGAAGGTGGGGAGGTTGCAGGCAGGGCTCAGGACAGAGTTTCCTTGTGCCAACCTTATTCTTGGGACATACCTCTCACTATTTATAGCTGAAATAGGCAAAGGCAAATAGCAGGAGTGGAGAAGGACATGGATTTATTTGCAGTCTTAGGGGCCATGCTGAATAACAGTGTATTGTACCAGAAAATGTCTCTGGGGGAAAGGCAGAGCCATGATCCATCTTTCTTCAGAGAACTCCAACCCAGGACAGACTTTGTAAAGGGGAATCCCCTTTCCAGCAGCACTGGGCATTGTGCTCTGAGGGAGGGCAAGAGTGGGAAAAGGAAGCAACAAAAGGTCCAAGACATTTGGTTGCTACTGCCTAAGCCTGGCATGGCTATCTGCCTGCTCCTAATGCAACTTTGTGGGGAAGGCTATATCTTCATAAAAATCAGAGTAAATGGAATGCTGATAGGCCTTGGTTTTCTTTATTTCTTTGATCGTTTTTACAGACCACTTGCTTGGCACTTCTCAGGCTCTGCAAAAAAGGCTTTCAGAGATGCATGGATAATAACCAACTATGACAAAAGCTTTCAACAGTCATCTAATGTCCCAACTGAATAACTCAATCTGAAACACAAAGACTTTAGAATGAAGTGCCAATAACAATTATATCAAACCTTTCCCAACATGCACCATTATGGCTTGCCAAGTAACACAAGAGTGAAAAGTGATGTACCACCAACCTTTGAGAGATAAGCAGAAGAGTCACACAATTCACACTGGCAGGCCACAGACCAGCAAACTGCCACATGTTCCTCACAGTATGTGGCTTTTGTACCATTCTTACATACTGGTGGCATAGCAAAATCAAGGGTCAGTGGATAACAGGAGTTTGCCATGTTAATGTCATTTTATGAAAACTGTTTCTCAGCCAGTCACAGGGATTTAAAGAATAAAGTATACCATTCAACTTTTTTTCTTTTTTTTTATTGAAACAACAGCAGCCAAACACTTAAAGCAAGAAGATTAAACATATGTGAATTATTTCCTGAGGTCCTTTTCTGATTTCAGTATGAACAGTGGAGCCAAAGTTGTGGGAGAGCCTTGAAAGATGGCCAATTTGCTCATGTGCCATGCTTTAATCACTGCCTAAACCTCTTGGTATAATATTTCCTTGAAAGTGTCAGTACAAAATATATTCTAGAAAAACTTGATAAAAATCTGCAAACAATGCAATGAAATTCTTCAACACCTGCAAGAGGAAAAGGTACCAAATTCTTTCTACTTTAAAGGCACCTTGATACATATCTCTGAGTAACAGTGAAAAAACCCACAGCCTAACCTCCAAACCATAGCACAGAGAAAACACCAAGGAAAAAATCCCATGTCTGATGCTCAAGCAGTGAAAATGCTTTCAAAAGATCTTGCATCTTTTATCTTCAGTAAAATAATATGAATTAGTTAAAACCCCTTCTGAAATGTGCTGGAATATAACATGATTTGAGAAGAGACAGCAGCAAGGATTTCACCAGGTTTTTGATCCCTCCAGAGGACTAAGTTTAATTTAGTCATCTGTTTTTCCAGCCAAAATTCCCCCTGACGCAGAAGCTGCCTCATAACTGTAATTTATCAAATAGATAAAGTGGTGGAAATTATCCATTCCCTGTTCCAGCATGATCAGTGAATGATGAAGAGTAAGTCATCGTTTGGAAACAATCGCCTTCCCTCTGTTCCCTGCAGTTTAATCCAGCAATTCCAGTAGCGCTCTTAAAATAAGATCTATAGCCAATAATGGTTTCCCAGGAACTCGTTAGCTCAGTAATGCTCTTGCATTCTTACATAGTAAAGAATTACATATATTGATAATGCTCCACCAACACGATCTCTGGCATCTAATTTTCAAAACCGATTTGTTGCGACTAACCACAGAAGTAGCTTTCATAATAAATACACATGCTTTTGCTGACACACGGTAAGTACTCTGCTGTCATCAGGGCAACATGGAGCTTGAATCCCAAGCTAGTGTATTGGATTGAAGGCATTTTTCACCTATGTGCTACAAGTCAGTGCAAAAGCTGTTCAACTGTGTGCTTCTGTGTCTGTTTCTCTTTCCTTGAAGTTTAATCTTAGTTGGGATTTCCTGAGGATGTAGTGTTTATCCTTGTGATAATTATCTTAAGTGACTGATTTATACACAATCTCAACTGTAGTTTAATACCGCTTCTAAATAACAGGACTTCCTTCTGTTTTTAAAATTAAAGAATTTATACATAAAATCCAAATTAAAAAGTCAACGAGAAAATGTTGGTACAATAGTTGTTTGAAGATATGCACCATGAGAAAACATTTGCTTCTGCAAAGTGGTGGGATGAGCTTTCTATCTCTGGCTGCTTTTTGGTGCTTTAGAGCTGCAAGAAGCAGTGAGTAACCCAGCCGGTGGGACTAGTGGTGATTTCTAGCACCACCTGGCCAGGTGGGGGAAAGGTGTGAGCATTGAGGCTTACTGACCTTGGAAATGGTGAAGGCAACAAACTTCAGAAGCTGCAGCAGGTTCAGTGGTGAATTTTGGGCAGGCACATGGCTAGGAAGTAGCAGACGGTTGTAGCAAATGAAAACTGCAGTAAGGCCCAAAATCACCAATTCTGGGGCATTCAGAAGAGTGAATAACACTCATTGAAACCAACAAGGAGATGTGACTGAGGCTGGAAAATTATACCATTCAACCCTCCTCCCTCCCTTCCTCCTCCCTGCCTCCCTCCCTCCTTCCTTCCTTCTTTTCTTCCTTCCCTCCCGATTCCCTCTCCTTCTCTTCTCAGCTTTACGTTCAGTAGTGACAGCCCTGTTATGAACCAAGGGCAGGGCACGATTTCCAGCACTGCCCTTGCGTTCATCCATGCAGCTCCACCACAGACAGGATTTTTGCCTGTGCTGAGCAGCAGACTCTGGCTCCTGGGCCAGGCCTAGGGGAGGAACTGCCTAATCAGCATTGCCTTCTCAGCACTGGCTAGGAGGGTAGTTTGGGAGCAGCCTCCTGGTTTTGGGGAGGAAGAGATAATAGGAGGAATACAATAGGAGGAATAGAGGAATACAAGATGAGTGAGGATGTTTTGCTGCAGGGGTATTGAATAGCCTCTGGCCTCTTTAATTTGATCATGTCAATGCTGGCTGTTGAATCTAGGAAATACAAAAAGAAGCAATTTTACCTGGCATTAAGAAATAAAGTCTGATGCATAGGAAGTGAAGTTTGTGAAAGGGTAGCTTCATCTCAGTGAGAAAAGGAAAAACACAACCCTAGGTGCAGCTAATGCATGAGATTTCACTGATTTTTAACAAAATGGGATGTTTAAAGGTCTATGTTGCTATTCATAGCAAAGACATTTTTAGTCAATAAGGTTACATTTCATTAAAGGGATTGATTTATTCTGAAGTTTTATGCCAAAAAATTATTAAATCTAGACATATTCTAAAGTTTTCTTTATACATTTAGAGTAAGTGTGTGATGTCATTTGTACTTAACGAAACTCTTGAAAGAAAAATTTCATTCATAGCTGAGGAAGTGACACATCTAAGAATAGGAGAGAGAAGTGGCTGAATTATTTCTTAGTGAAAAATTTACTTGGAGAGAGAAGAAACCCTCTGCAGGCGGAAAACAGGACAGTGGCTGAAAATTAATTCAGGCACGGAAAACTAAAGCATATTGCACAGGGCTTGAGCTAATTGTAATTACTAAGTTTAAACCCCTTCTGGCTTTAGAACAAGCCTGAACCAGTTGCTTTGCTTTCTATTTGCGTTCTGCGCAAATAAGCTAAGAAATACCTGCCCCAGCAAGTGTTCAGTCAGGATGTGTGCACTTGTTCAGTCCCTCACTTCCAGCTTGTGGCATGCAAGACATATTTTATGACAAGGATTGTGCTCCATTTTGGAGGACAAAACATGTATCACTCATCATCACAGAAGATGTGCAGCTAAGAGGCTTTGTAATTAAGAACCCTCACAATTGCATTCCATAATTTATTCATAGTACCAATTACAGAATTCCTGGTAGAGGAAGTCAAACTAATTATATTTTTTAAAATTTAAATTAGTTTCTTCTGTTCAATTAAGGGAAGCCAGAAACTCTTCGGGGTACCCATACTGCCAGTGGCAAAGTGTAATAGCTTTGCAGCGAGACAATCAGCTGGAGCAGCTGCAGAAAGAACACTGTACAAAACAAAAAACTCCAGTAAAACTGTGTTAGTCAGTTTAGTCTTGGAGATTGGCTGCTCAACCTGCTGATTCCATAAGTGCTACTGGTTTTATATATGTTGGTAATTCTGCAGATTTTAAAACCAGACATAATGACCAATATATTCAAGAAGTACAGTCTGCTTCTCAGGGTGATGAATAACCTCTCTCTGACGGGATGCATAAATGTAGATGATTGCTTGTGAGGTGTGTTTTAGGGACACACTCATTCGAGACCCAAATCACCCTCTGGGTACTCCCCATCGTCGAACAGGGAGCAGAGAACAAACATTTCCTAGGCCAGACCCCTCAGATGCATTATCTGAGCCGATAGTTTTGGCCGGCAATACCAGAGCACAGCCACGTTATGTGTTATGTCACCCTAATGTGATGTTGGTTGCACCCTCCAGACTGGCACTGGGGGTTCAGGGGGCTGAATTCAGCAGAACTCCCCCTTACATCCCGGGCTGGATCCCTGCTTCCTCCTGCCCTCATTTCACTGGGACAAGGATATCACTGAAGCTTTTTTTTGCAGTGTTGGAGAGAGCAGGGAAAGCTTAAGTTTTCACCCAGAACCAAAGATTCTTTATTTATATTAGATCCTCTAAAAAAAAATCCTTACTTTCAAGGAAAGTGGCGCAATAAGCAGCTTTTCTGGCAAAGAATGCTGTGGGCATTTTCTGATGTGGGTTCAAGTACCAAATAAAAAAGTGCTGGGCATGAACTTCATTCACAACTGCTTATGCCCTGATAAGAGAGCAGAGGGCCCCAGGACCCATCACAGCAGTTATTACAGGACATTCCTTCACAGATCCCATACAGCGAATGACAGCAAGCTGTATTATAAATCCAGCTGTATTTTTAGGTGCATTAGTGGTCGCTTGACTACAGGAAAGTCTGGTCAGAGTTCAGACGCTCAGTGGAGTTTTTTTTAATCCTCCCCTTTTCTTCTAAGAGCTATAAACTCATTTTCCAGATATTTCACTCAAAAACCTCGTGGCTGCAACTTCCATCTACTGATCAAGATGAGGGGAGTGTGTGTGGATGGGATATTTCTTTCAGGAAAAATTCAAGAAATATTTAGACACTACCAAGTCGTTTATTGTATTTTCTAGTTCCAGAGACAGCAGGTTACCAGATCAAGCAAAACGAACACCTTGACTTTGATCCATTCCTCATGATGCAGCAATAACTTTTGGTAGAAACTTCTCATTGTCTAAATCAATGATTTGTGGATGGCTAGGAGATGGGAAACAGACAATGTGTAAGCAGCAGGGAAACTTGTTTCTGCACAGAAACAAGACCAGAGACTATGTGGTTAAAAGCTCTTGTATGCATTAATGCAGCTAACAAGGCTTTATTGTCTTCCTCATATTTTCAGTTAAAAACTATGCAACTACAGTCCTGTTGTGGAAAGTGCGGTTTCTCACATGGGTGAAGTTATTCAGCCTGGGAGCAATGAAAAGTTTGCAAAATTGCTACAGTCTTCAGGCTCCTGTTTTAAGGAAAAATTGCTAGGAAAGTTGCTGTAAACAGAATAAAAAGTACCCCAAACAAAACAATCTGCACGTATTTCCAACATCATGATGCAGAAATTCAACAGTATATTGTGAAAATTACCACATAAATAAAGGAAAGCTCTCCTGATTTTTGAAGTCTCTCAAAGTCCTAAATCATTTGACATATTTAGCCATATTTTTGTCAGAAGAGAGAAAAAAACAACAGCAAAGTAACCCAAACACCTCTTGTGATCCAGCGGATGACATGTTTTCTAACAGAAGAGAAGGTGAAAGATTTTGTTTGCAAAACAGTCATGCTTCAAATACGTCTGCAATCCCACTTTCTCCCAAGAGAAAATGCCAGAGGAAAGCAAAGATATTACACGTAGTCTGTCCTTGATCCTCCTCTGTGACACAGGGAGAGAGTAGCTACTTAAGTTTACATTTTTTGCATGCCAGGCAATGAATTGAAGCTAATTGTGTTGAACCCACTCCCAGCAGTATCTTAGGGTATTCCTGGTCTTTTGAACTCCGTGCTCACAAGGTCAGATATAAGGCTTTACCTCTGGACTATACCATGGGATAGAATATAGTTTATACGAAATAGCTGAACCACTTGAACTACAAACTAAAATGATAGACTTTCAAATATGTCTTTGTAGCAAAATATATAGAATTAGAGGTGAGTTTGTATCTTTCATCAGGCTGTACAACACTTACAACTAAGAGACTCTTTTTTGGATAATTCTGTAGAGTATAAACGTCTTCTGACAGACCTAAATAAACCAGTAATCAACAAATGATACCTGTGATATCACTTTCAAGCAAAGAAGACTCTTTTTAAGAGTACTTACATGGGGCCCAAACATGCAGTTATGACATACACTTATCAAAAATTTTGGCTCATTATTGTGAAAAATCAGAATGATCCTGGCTCTAGAAAGGATTTCACAAGTTATGGGGAGTGTAATTTCAGCTTTGAGTTTCATATTCAAATGCCAAAAAAATGAGCAGCAGTTTTCAACAGTTTGACTTCAGGCACCAAGATCAAACCATAATCCTTGTCATTTATGCTTGCCATAGCATTTGTGAATGAGTCCACTGCAATCCTCAAATAACCCCTACTGTAAGGGGAAATGCCCTTCACAGAAACTGAAGTGGAGGAGAGGTAAGACCACAACCATGCAATTAAGCTCTATTTCTGTTCTGCATGGAAAGGAATTCTTCTCCGGCTAGAGACAAAGCTCTAGTATAAGAGATGATTGGGCTTAGATAAAAAAGCTATCGAGAAACTCATTAATGTATAAAAATGTCCTTATTAACAGTGTTTGATAGTCTAAGCTTTAACCTAAATGAGTGTGTAAGCCAAATATTATGTGCTTGAGTAGCCTCTTTGAAATCAGCAGAGCTCCTCCTCCACTTGGATCAACATACAGTGAAATGTCATGAACAGATGGCAAGGATAAAGTAAATTTTGCACACTAGCTGCATTTAGGCTATTTCCTAGGCCTGGTATAAGAATAAGGCATTTATTTACATTAAACCATGGTTTTTTGCTTGTACATCACCTGAGTGGCAAAGCAAGGTTGTTTGTTTGAACCATACTGAGAGCTTGCCTGACAATAAAAGACATTACAGAAGTTAATATATTCTGTAATATTCTTAGAGAGGGAAGGGAGATAGCTTGTATTATTATATAGCCAACATGATAATATCTGGAGAAATAATCAGTGTAAAGCAAGACGGATGCATGCATTTAAAACACACACCCTATAATCAAAATTGTCTTCTACGTGAATTTGTTTTCTAGGTCACGTTGTGATGAAGTTTAAATTTCAATCTCCTTCTAGGTATTAGTATTAAATGACTGTTTACATTTTTTATACCTCACTCATAGTGAGAGAAGAGAACACTTTCATATTATTGGTTCAGTAATATGGCACAAAGTGTTCCCTCACACCTGGAAGGAATTGTATTACTTTTTAATTTAAGAAGTTTCAAATTTACAGCCTAGCTTTAGTATAGAGAGGATTCAAAGGTTATCTATTCTCCATGGAAGCTAACTTAGGACTATTTGTGCAGTGTAGGACTGGTCTGTTAATATTCGTAACTACTTGTCTTTACTCGTAGTCATCAAACTTTTGTCTTTCATTTTCTATAGCAGACTGAGGTCTGCACTCAACCACAGATAAAAGTCAGTCTGAACTGAATTATTTTGCTCTCCCATGAATAACAGGATTTCATTTTCTTCCCCACTCTCCCCCTGTGTTTTCTTTTCCTCCCTTAACACGAGATTCTGTTTAGTTTCCAGGTACAGTTCAATTTGAAATATTTAGATCTGTATGAATTCACAACATTTCTAAGCCTCCATTCAACAATCCTTGAATTCATGACCAATTCAAGGTGTTCTCAGAGAAGCTTTCCAGTTTGGATTTTAGTTCAAAAGGCTTGAGACTAATGTTTTTCAAAGGGATGTCTGCTTTGTTTCACCCCCAAAAAGAGGACTAGGAAAAGGTTTATATATGCTTTTGAATAACAAGTCCCTGCAGGGCTGAAGTGGACTATGCTTACCTGTGTTATCATTGCAGTAAAAAATACTCATTAGGAGACAAATTCCATTATTCCAGGCACAGTGCAAATAGAGGGAGAAAAAAAATACAGCTTTTTCAGTTCATTTACAGCTTGAAAAATAGGTTTATAGGTAGTTTCAGCTGTTATTTTATAAATCCCTATAGCATCTATGCATTATGCTATAAGAAAATTTTTACTACATTGGGTGTTGGCTAATTATCACAAAATTTCCCATTCAAAGCAACTGTTATCCAATTATTTTCCTCAACAGCAACCAGTAAGTGTTAAATTATCATTTGCCAAAACCTCCTGTGAGAAAAGAAGAAGGCCCTAAGTTTGAACCTGTCTTATAAAATGGCCTGGCATACATTTCTGTGAAGCCTTTTACCTTGTTTAAGTCTTGGTGATTATCTGAAATTTAAGTTGAGTGATAGTGTAATTTATTCCACTGTTTCAACAGAGGCCTTACAGATACATTAACTCTCTTCTAAAATTGCTTGGTTTTTCACCTTGGCTCCCACAGCAGGCCTTCCATTTCTAAATGCCACAGCTTGTGGTTGTACGATAAACATTGGTTTGGGTTTAGAATTGGTCTGGAATATCTTGTTGCTCTATGACATTTTTGTCACAAGTTAGTCCTTTAAGATGACAGCCTAAAACAGTGAGCTCGGAAAAAATAGATTAATGATGCCTTTGGAGTCACACTGAACTTCTGGCCTGAACAAATATCCCTTTTCTAACATACTGTGATAGCTTTTATTACTCACACCAGTGTAATATGTGAAAGAATCTCTTGAATATATTACATCAGAGACAAAAACTCTTGCTTTTAAGGGTTCAAACATTACTTCATTTCTACTGAGACAAAGAGTAATGGAACAGATAGTGTAAATCAGCTTTGTAGTCCAATTATTATTTTTTTTATTGCAAGTTTGTGAAAGTCACCTTCAAACATTTGTTTTATTTCTATTTGACACCCTGTTATTTAAAACTTTATTTTCTTGTGTGTAGTGACATAAGGTTAAAGCAAGAGCAGCCCTGCAGGAAGGGATCTGGGGGTACTGGTTGGCAGTGGGCTCAACAGGAGTCAGCAGTGAGCCCTGGCAGCCCAGAGGGCAAACCCCATCCTGGGGTGCATCAAACACAGCATCACCAAAGAGGTGATTATCCTGCTGTATTTAGCATTGATGCAGCCTCACCACAAACACTGAGAGTAGTGCTGGGCCCCACAATTTAAGAAGGTCATGAAGGTCCTTGAACGAGTCCAGAGGAGGGCAATAAAACTGGTGAAAGAGCTGGAAGGAATGTCCCATGAGGAGCAGCTGAGGACTGATTTGAAGAGAAGGAAGCTGAAGGGGCAACCTCATTGCTCTCTGCAGGGGAAGTGGAAAGGGAGGTGCTGATCCATTCTCCCTGGGATTCAGTGATAGGACATGTGGGAATGATTCAAAGATGCATCAGGAGAGGTTCAGACTGGTCTCTCTATATCAAGAGAGTGGTCAAACATTGGAACAGTCTTCCTAGAGAGGTAGTCTTTTCACCAAGCCTATCAGTGTTTAACAGGCTTTTGGACAATGCCCTTAATAACATGGTTTAACTTTTCGTCAGCCCTTAATTGGTCAGGCAGCTGGACTGAATCATTGTAGGTGCCTTCCAACTTTCTATTCTATTCTATTCTATTCTATTCTATTCTATTCTATTCTATTCTAAACATCTCAGTCCTTTATGGTATTCAGAACCCCACAGGACCAGGTCTTTCTAGCCTTATAATGAAATGCTGTTCTTCTCTAAATTTCTACCACCTTTTAGGTTTTTACACTAAGATCCTTATGTACCCTAGTCTGGTAAAGAAGTTGGATTTGAGAATAAATACACGCTTTAAAGTTCCGGGGGCATCTTAACTTCTGGTTCCAGATTAATATTTTTTATCTGTTTGGGTTACAACAGTATCCCACGATGGAGCACAGAGGTAGATGTAAAGATTTATTTCAGAGATGTGAAGAGTAATATCAGAACCTACTTAACCAGACATTTGTGTGGGTTTTGCTACATTGCTTTGCTTTCATTTGCCTTAAATTTACTGATCCAAATTATGTCCAGGCTCTGGAATATTCTGAGTGACTATGTGGCAACTTTCCTAGAGTACAACTCTAAAACATAGAAAGGCAAGATTTTCTGGGAAAGGTAAAATCCTTTATTGTGAAAATTTGGAACTGCCTTCTCGTAAGTAAAGATACAAACAAACAAAACTGTAGACCTTCAGAGAATGTTCCCTGTCAGACTTTTAGACTCGGATATCCCGAAGTTTAGCCCCCAAACAGGAGCCAAACTTTTCAGCCATACAAATATCTCCTCACTGGAGGTGAACATCATCTCTGACAGGACATCATCTCTGAAGGAGTGACAAGTTACCTAAATGTGGACATAGATACACAGCTATTTATCTGACCTTGTTCCTACAAGAAACAAGACCTTTTTCCTTGTTCCTTTAGGAAAACCGTATTGTCTTCAAAGAATTTGTCTTTGTAACATTCTTATGAGATGAACACACAACTTTGCTTACTTTGCAGCGGGGACACTAGCACACGGGGCCCTGTGGCCTCATTGCAAACCTTTAAAGGTGTCAAGGTAATTGGAAACGGCCAGTACTGGGACTGCGAGGGAATTTAAGTCCGATCAATCTACACCTTATCTAACGGAGAGATTTTCCAGGGTTTGAGACACGGGGACATTACAGCCGTGGATTATTTGCACAGATACAGCCGCATCAGCAAAATGTGTGTCTTATGCGAATAATTGCCCTAAAGCCAAACAAGACACACTAATACAAGCTGTCAGAAGCCTCCAGCTCATATGTAATTTTGCCAGGCTATTTTCTTCACCTCCTAACTGAGTGGCCGAGCTATATCAACATCTCATTGTCCACGACACAGCTGTCCCAGTCTTTCAGACAGACTGCTCTGGGGCTGGCTGTGCACTGGGAGGATGCCCTGCCACAGCCGCTGGGTGAGTAAAAAGTAATTTTGGTGGTACATGGCTGGTTTTCTCAAGTCTTACTCTGAACAGAGCCTTCATGTTTTGGCCCAGGTCAAATATGAAGTTTCCAAGGACTTGGAGGCAGGTGTCCAGCTCTCAGCACACATGCCAGTGGAAATGTTTCACCGTGGTGGATATGTTTCTTGCTCCAGCCTTATCAAACTGGCTAATTGTTCCTCTCCAAAATGAGTAGTGTACTGCCAGTCTTCTTGGAAGACTGATAATAACACTTCATCTTTTTTTTTTTTCTAGTTGTAGCATTTGTCCTAATGTATTGCTTTTTTTTGCAAATGTTAATGAGGGACAGTTTTCTCTATTAAACATGTAGTAGCCCAGCTACAAGGAATGGGCAACACTTATACATATGACGTGCAAATACTTATTGAAAAGCAAAGTTACACCTTAGGTGTACAAAATGAAAAGATTATGATAGTAGAGCTTGCTGTAATTTATTGTGAGTATATTACTTTGTGCTCAGAAAATCTTTGTCATGAGCCTCTAACAGCTATGACCTGGTATCCATCAGAGAGCTTAATGTCTCCTCACAGTCTTTGCTCAGCTGTGCCTTAAAACAGAGCTGCTGCTTCTGAATGTGAAACTTATAAACCACGTGGTCAAGCCCACATCAGCTCTCTAGGCTGCATTTCTTCTGATTTCCGTGGGATAAGTCAAACCTTCAGGACTCACAGAGCCTTAGTTAAAGAAATTAAAACAGCTCATGAAAGACAGGATTGTATAAACAGATTCTGAAGGGGCTCTGTTTGAAATTAGGCCAAAGCAAACACTGAGGCCGGCTCTTCCTTTCCCCTCGGTTGCCTCTCCGCCCTCGGCGCCGCTGCAAGGGACACCTTTGCCAGACGGCTCCTGACCTCCCCCACGCCCCTTTCTGACCCCCAGCCTCTCAGATGGTTTTAATTGCAGATGGCCAACACAAGGTCCTTCAGCATGTAATTTAGTGGCATCTCTCCAGTTCTTCCACAGGATATATTTGAGGGCCTGCTCAGCCAGCTGCTGGACGTGCCTCTCTGACTCCCATCCCATGAGTCTGTCAGTTAGGGAATTCCACAGCCACCATTTTTTGGACACACACACAAGATCTGATACTGGTTCCTGGGGAAAGGATATCCTACTTCTCAAAGATAATTTTCATTTGATTTTGGAAACTAACAGAAACCTGAATGTGTTAGAAAACACTTTAGATTAGGTAACAAAACAGATAATCAGCTTAGTGATGTCTGAATTTTTTGACAGCTACTAGAGATATAAATCTATCAGAAAATCATTTGCAAAATGGCTTTTATCAAAGTAGGGCAAACGAGTCTACTTAACTTCAAAGAGAATAGAGATACAAAGAAAAGTTAAAGCTCATGCCACCCTGATCTGTAAGCAATGTCTTTGAAGTTGATCATGACCTGGAAGCTAGTATTATAAGTGTGCATATAGCACCTGATAGCAGGTGCAGAGTTCCCATCCTAAGATTGGTGGGACCACTAGGTTGATTGAGTCAGTGAGATTTAAAATTAGATTACATGGTTGGTTTTGTGTTAGGGCTGAAGAATTTCCCTGTTAGACTGCCTAACAATATTTTTAAATTCAGCTTTCATACAGTGACTATGGATTTCCGGTATTTTTGGGTTTTGTTTCTTTGTGGCATTCAACTAATCTATTCCTAATGAGCAAAAATTATACTTAATACCATAACCAAAGGGACTCAAAGTTCTGTGGGCGAAACTGCCTCATCATCTGGAGGATTTGAATAAAAGTATCTCATTACTCACAATGGAAATCGAGCAGTCTAACCACATAGAAATCTGATCCTTTAAAAGTATTTTTTTCAGAACAATTTTAGTCATTATCCAGGAACACAGAAGCATGACATACCAGCTTTCTTTTTGAGCTCCTACTTCACCGTGCACAACATTAGGACTATTTAACCAGTGTCTATAATGGCTATGGCTGCAAAGAAAAAGGCTAATGTCTAAACAGAATAACAGGTGCAGAGCACCTGGAACAGCAGCACTAGGACCAGTGAACTGCCCTATTCATCCCAATGAGCTCAAGGTGTAGCTTTACGATACAGCTGAGCCTCTCTATGTACAAACTTCTCACTAACTGGCCTTGCTCTCCTCCTCCACCATTTCCTTTGAGCCAATTCGGGCATTGGCTTGAGCACGAAGTAAATCAGATCAGGAAAATGACACAGAAGAAAACTTGCTTTCCAACGCATCTCTGTGGCTTAGAAGAGGAAAGGAAGAAAGCAAATACTCTTTTCCATGAACTGAGAGAATGAGGAGAAATGGCTTTGAAATCTTTAGTCTGCAAATGTAAGAACCTGGCAACTTATTCCCCTCCTCAGGTAAGGCTCAGTATATGATTAAAAACCCTGTAGATCCCTTGTGAAAGCTCTGACGGCGCTGACATGCCTATGCCGCACTGGAACAGGTCCCGGAAGCGTGTTAGCCACAGCAGCATTGTGCTGCCCCAGTCCTGAGAGCCTATCTCCAGTGAGCAGCCATGGATGGAAAGGAAGAGGGATGGAGCCACCAGCAGGACCACACTGACATGGCACATCACTTGAGACTTTACTTCCTTCTGGGGTGGCATGGAGGTCTATGCTGCAAGGGCATGTACACTGCAGCTCCCTAAGAAGCTTAACCCTGCAATCTCCTCATTCTCCCCAACCAAGGATGCCCACCGCTCTCCTGGGAAAATGTTCATGCACATTTCCCATATTCACCCAGCCAGGAGATGCATGATTCCAGGCAAAAGAAAGGCAGGACTGGACTTAACTGGATCGGATAGATTTTTTTGACACCCATATATGGGCCTAAGCCCATGAGAAATTTCTTCTGTGTGCAGATGGCTATTCATGGCACTAACTACATCAGCACACTTTCTAGACTGACCTGACCTGTTTACCTTCAATGTGGTGTCCTTTGTTGCCATCATTTAGGAGACTGATTCCCTCTCTTTGCCTAAGACCCAAGTCCAGTGGGCCAACAGTGTCCTTTTAGAGTAGAGTGTGCACATCTTCCATGTATGTCATTTCAGAGTATTATATGGGCTGAAAATGGTAGGGGTCCACTGTTTCCCTCCTAATGCATCCTTTGGGCTCTTCAATAGGAAAGTTTTGCTGTTAAGGTCAGTTATAATCAAAATCAATGACCCACCAAATAATAGAATGAAACTTACTTGTCTCTTTCTAAATTTCCTATTCCATACAGTGACTTTGCCGTAACATCTTCTGGAAAGCAAATGCTGAATAAGAAGCAGCTGGCACAAACTGAATCTGATCAGAGTACAGTGATTGTGGTCAAGATGGAAAAAGAGAAAAACATCAAAAAATACGTGGTACATAAATGTTACCTTTGCTTGCCTCTGTCTCTGTTCATGGCAGCATACAGGTCCTAAGTCATGCTAATCTCATCATCAAGGTAGCAAATCCTCAGAGCATCAGCAAAATATACCTTTGACTTTCCTTGCAAGAAAAGGTCTAATCTCAGACCGTTTCATTGTTCTTGATCCTTGAAAAGCAGGGGCAGTGGTGAAGAGTCTCGTTCTGGCAGAAAAATGCAGCCTACCTGTGCTGGCAGCTGCAGATGTCCCTGCTTGTTCAGTCATCTCTTTGTCTTCCAAACACTGATGGTCAAATTTCAAAATTTAATCCTCACATTTCACCAGCACCTCAAAATCCACCTATCTGATTTCCTAGACTAATTATACAAGGCCAAAAGAAAGCATTTTTCTTATCAAAAGAAGTTTAGTTCTCACAGAGACCATGGAACAAAATTTTAGTTGTTCAAATGGAATTAATCTACCCTTAAAGCAATCCTTATCATTTCCTTTTTGACAAAGATTTTCCCCTTTTTTGGTATGTGCATATTTTCATTACCATAACTCCAGTTTTGCCCAAGGCAGGACGAGATTTCCTGAAGCACAAACAAACAAACAAACAAAAAAACCTCAACATAACTTCCTAAAGGGAAAGGCAAAAAACAGTGAGCAAGGGCTTATTTACTCTCATAAATCTGAAGAAAGCCATATAAATTCAATACCATAAAAATCCAGATAACATATAATATTTTCTATGAGCAAAAAATCTGAAGGTTTCATATTTTGATCTGGAGGTGAGACAATGCTTCACAGGAACATGAGACCAGGTTTCTATTTCAGGAAATGGGACACCAATTTTACACTAAGTCAATGTAAAACAATGGGTTATATTGGTAGGTAAGCAGAATGGCAACATTTCTTTAGGTTCTTCACAAGGAGTAGAGTCTGTGTTTCACTGCTTTGCAAAAAGAAGCATTACTACTTTATATGTCTTTTCTGGCCTATGCTGTATGAATTAACCCATTTCTGGGAAAACAGGCTGAGCTCTTTTCCAGAAATGCAAAGCATAACAAAAGGAACCTGTCTCATGCGTTAGGGTTAGGCACTGTCTACCCCGTGCTATCGTTTTAAACAAAAACAACCATTGTCAGAGGGGTTTTTGTGCTTTTTCTGTTGTTCATTACTACTGAACCAGCAGCTTTCCTAATGAGGAAATCAAACTGGAATCTGACACTTCAGAGTAGCTGCGGAGAGCAAAACTATAATGAAAACAATATCCTCGGACCGGAGTTTCACACGTGTTAGCAGTTACTGTTGCTGCCTCTCTCAGTACTGCCTATCTATATAATCATGGGCTGCAAAACAAGTTCAAAGGGCTTTTCTACAGAGGAACCACACTGCTTTGGTTACAGCACAGCACATCCCTGCATGGATGCCCAGCAGTTTAAAGCTGAAGACAAGACTTTGGCTTGCTTCTGTCCTACAGAACAGCAAAACTTGGCTATTGTGTGCTGGAAGACAGACCAACTCTATTCTGTTGACTTAGTCACCTAATTAATTTGTCAAATCTATATTAAATACTCAAACTAATTCAAGGATTGTCTGGGCCCTAGATTGTTTGTCCTGCTGTTATTTTCCTTTGCAGGTGTTGCTATTGTTTGGAAGCTGCAGGCTGATATTATAAAGGCCTGATATTATAAAACTAGCAGGTCTGATATTATAAAACTATTATTATATTCATGTGTTGATACAACTCTGTATTTAGACCCAGGATGCATACTTGGCTCTAATCCCATAAATAATACTTTGCCATTAACTTTACGTGGTCCGGGATTTCACCTCAGACCTCTAAAATCAAACAGTGTTGATTTGGAATAAGTTTCAATTACATATATATATATAATCTAGACAAGGATGTTAAATAAAGGAACAGATCAGCTCTGTCCTTTAAAAATCACTTCTGACACCCCCAAAAATATTAATTTTGACCCAAACTACCCCACATTATTTCTTCTAGAAATCGCTAAAATCCACTGTGCCATTGCTGAAAAACTGATGGCTTGTGCTCCCTCAGCTGGTTAATTCATGAATGTTTCCCAGAGCTATGTTATTACTGATGGCTGAATTTTCTGCAGCTTGCTAATATCTTTACATGTGCAAAGATATTTGTCTCTACAAAAAAAGAGCTTACAATAGCAATAAGAGTACAGTGTGGAGAAGTAAAATGTTAGGGCACTGCATATTATCTTAGTTGTCTGACAGCCATATCAAAAGATAACAAATGAAAGCAAACATTGACTCTTCCTTCTCATCTCCACACACTTAATTAGACTTTACCCTGCCAAACCCCTACTCTTTAAATAAACAACATTAACCCATAATTCTGTGCTCTTGTACAGCACTTAACATGGTATTGTAACTAATTCAGGAAAATTGTGTTTTCTACTATGAAATTCCCTAAAGCATTTTTTTTCTGTTATTTTTAACACATTTTTATTATTTAAACACTGCCCTCTCAGTGAAAAGCATGCAGGACTGACCACAAGCTCTCAAATACGCAGCCTGTGGAATCCATTCACTGTAATAACCCAGCATAGGCTTAAATAGACAAGTAGTGAGCTCCTCATCCATGCAGCTGTGGTTTGTTTGAGGTTTTCCTCAGGATATCAGGCAATTCCATTTTGTCTCTGTACTTTTTATTACCAAGAAAAATTATTTGCCATTATCTTTTATTCAATTATTCCCTTTATTTATTGCTCTCTCTTCTTTGTCTTCCTTTTTAGGCAAATCTAATTGCAATGTGCTAGGCCTACTTTCTCTTATTAAGTTACTGTAAAAATAAAATGCATCTTCAGTATGTTTAATGAAAATATGCAATGAAGTGTCAGTAAAGTAGATTTAATAATTCTTCTTAATTTATAACTTTGGGTAGATTAAAGCATTATACGCTTTCATTGTAAGTGGAGATTTCCTTTAGATGCCAAGAAGAAAATGATGAAAAAATAACACTTTTAGGAAACTAAATATTTCCACAGAAGAATTCTTCCATTATTTGTGTTTCTTTATAATTACAGGTGTCTTTCACGAAAAGCTGTGTTGGATTGTTTGGTCCTTTTTTTAGTACAGTCCCGATATTTGCCTGTACTAAACAAGAAGTTGAAATGAAGTTATAGTGGTCTAGTTATTATTTTGCCATGCAAAAGTGGCACTGAATAGTGCTTCTACAAGAGCAGCTTGTACATATAGCACCAACTTGGGAAAAGTAAGCTTTTTTTTTCCCCCACCCATATCTGAGATGCAGGTAACATTCCACTGAAATAACACAACTTTTTGTAAGCAGTTTGGTACAAGATTTACTAGAAATCAGATTAAGAAAATTTTGCAGGTGCAGTTGAATTCACAGGAATGTAGCCATCTGCTAGAGACTCCTATGGAGACTGATTACTGATTCAACTTAATTCCAAAGTTGTCTTTATATTAATTAGTAAAGGATTAAACAGTCTCCAGAAAGGACTCAGATTCTTTTCAGAGTTTCCTGCAATGCCTTGGATCAAAGATAAGGCCGGTTTGGTGCAGGAGAAAATAAAACATCGAAGAGAATTGAGTGCAAGCTGAAAAAAACAGAGAAAGTAGCAGCCCTGGCAAATCAAGAATGTGTTTTTCCCTGGATCTGTGGAAGCAGGGGTGATACCAGACCATGGTCAGATATGTTTTAGCTTTTGTTTGAAGCTCCTTAAGGATTTTCAGCAGGAGGCATTAGCTTCCAGCCAGCCCTGCAATCTGAGCCACGGCGATGCTCAGGGTGCAAAAGAGTGATTCGTGGGGTGAAGGCCCAAAAAAAACCTAGCCTCCAGTTTTTCACTTAGATTTCTGAGAGCATTTTTAAGGTCAGACAGTTTATCAGTTAGATAAAGCATCTGTACACCTGTAGATCACGCTTGCATATGGTTACACCATAGAGTTTCTCTAATCAGAGAAAGTCTCATAGAATGCTCCTTCCCTTAGGAGTGGAAAATAAAAACCTTTCAACATGTAGAAAAAAAAATTTAGAGGGAATTATTTCAAAACATAATGCCTAACAGCACCTTCTAGCAAGCCTCCAGATAACTCTGGGACTCGTTTACAGTTCACTCAATTCACTAGTTTCTAAATATGGGTGGGAGCCTAGCTTTAGAAATACAAGTTTCAGGATCCAAGCTTGTTTAACAGCAGACACTGTTGCCTGATCTACTGAAATGCGAATCCAATGAAAATCTGATGGTATTGTAAAAGCTCCAACAACATTTTTGTGGACTTCCTGTAATAATGTATCCCATAAAGGAGCTAAAAAAAAAAACAAAACAAAAAAAAAACTATTCCAGGAAGGTGTCTAATCTTCAAATATAAATCCAGTAAGAACAAAGTAAAGCAAAGTTTTATCTAAAATTTATCTTTAATTATTTTTGGGAAGTTGGTTAATAATTTATCTCATATACTTTAAAAGTAATGGTAGCATCCCCTGATTGACTGCTTCTTGGAAATGATTTTCTGAAGGAACTGGGGAGGAATGTGTACAAATAGAAAGATGTATGTGACTACTCTCCCTGTGAGGTATACAGAGAATTTAGATTCACCTTTTAGTCAGGTGATCTTTTGCTAATCTAATAACAAATCTGAAATATGCCAATAGAGACCTTTAGAATCAGACTCTGAAACAGAGAATTACATTGCACTTGAAATGCTTCATATTAATCTATGAGAAGGAATACAGGATTTACAACAGAAAAATGTTCCTATCCCTCTTTACTGTAGGAAGATCCTAAATCTTCCTTTTCAGCATTCAGCTTGCTGGTGTCTGTCACTGAGTGTTAGGTGATGAAGATTTATTTCTTGAGATCCCAAGTAGTTATAAAGTAAGATAGTTTCCAGGGACTGGGGGCTGTGTTATCTGAAGTAATTTCTCCAGTAACATAGAAATAATTTTTCTGGTAGCATAGAAATCACTGGGAAAAAAATGGGTAAATGTATTGCACTATAAATAAAAATACAAATCAGGCATATATAGAAAATGTTCTCTCAATTTAAGAAACACATTTTAAAGTAGATTTACTTGAAATACACAGCCGAGTTTCATACAGACTTTGCAGGATGTGGTTGTTTGGATTGGTAGTCTTATCATTAGAAAACTCATTTTGCTATGTTTATGGCACTTTAAAAGATATAACTGTCTCATTACTTGGTGTTGAAAATATAACTTCAGCCTAAGCAGTCATCTCATCCAGAATTCACATAGTTTATGGGAAATGCAGCCAATACTAAAGGGCATCACAGGTCACAACATTTCTAAACTGACCTTTGGAGACAGCAATTTTTTTTTTTTTTGCAATAAGATGATATTTAGAATTTCTTGGCTCATTTGAAGGAAATTTGCATGGTGTCTATGCAAGCATTAAAGCTGAACTAAGTTCTGTTTTCTTAATTCCGTAGCTAGCCAACATATATCACTCAATCTCAGTGGAAATGGGATATGACAATATTCATCTGGTGAAGCTACAAACAGTATTGTTGAAGGAAACAGACCTCTCCTTTCAAGAAGACAAAGAAGGGGAAGGGTAGCTGGCTTTGGCTTAAGCCCTGGCTGTAAAGAGGGCTGTTTCCTCTGAAGTGCTATATGTACCTCCCTGGTTACAAGCAGGCAGTAAACATGTTTAAGGTTGGAGAGAACAGACCTGGGGTTATGAGTGAAAAAAGTTTGTTAAGTCCTGGAGGCAACCATCAGCAATAACTGAGTATTTAAGTGAAGGAATGGAGGGTATAAAGCAAAAAATGACCCACCAGACCTTAATTTCCTGTAGCTAGGCATGCATTTCTGGAAATTTTAAACTTGCTTTTTCTTCCTTCTCAGTTCTAGGGAAGGAGACTGTATTAGGGAGGGGCCAAGATGCCTGAAAAAAATGTGAAACCTATGAAGAGACAGCTGAAATCAGTTTTCTGCACTAGCCTTTGATTAGCTGTTCTCCAGCTCTAAACCCCTGAAGCTAAAGGAACTAAAAAACCCAGCCATAAACAATGAATGCTTTGAATTAGCTTCTCTTCATATGTCATGCAAGAGGAGAGGAGTGACGTGCCCACAGTGAACAGCCACACAGAAGGTCAGCTGGAATCTCCAACAAGGTCCAAGAGTGGAAACTAATAGCTAAAAGCATCTTCAGGACTCTTAAGAAAAGCCACATAGAAGTCAAGACATTTGTTAATTAAGCAAATAAAACATTTGTTAATGCAGGAGAACAGCCACAACCATCTGAACATATGGGGGCTCCAAACTCTGACCCCATGCAGCCCAACACTACTATCCCATTTCCTTCGTTGTTCAGCCTCCCCTAGGATCATGTCTTGCTGCTCAGGGATGCAAAGAGGCAGCAGATCTAGAAGAAAGTAACCATATCTAATACAGGAAATTCAATCCATCCACTGGAAGATTTTGTTCCTCAAAACACCAGGTGAATATCTGCTTCAACTAGGAATGAAAAAAAGATGAAAAAGATCTTATTAGTTGATAACATGATATCCACTCTGAAGAAGCCATTAACACTGGAATCATAGTCTTGTTCTGACAGACATTCAAACAGGTCTATAAAGATCCACATTTCAAGTCCACAAGTAGACTTCTCACACAGCATGTTTATTTAAACAAAAAGATCAAGGCAGAGGCATGCAAGAGAGCTAGTGGAGACCTTTTTTTTTAAAGAAAACAAGGAAATACACCAAGGTTGTAGGATAAGAGTTTAGAGACATAAACCAGACAAATCTTAGAAAAAAATAATTTATTTTATTCCTGCTTGTTCATGGGAACCAGGTACTGTGGTTGAATTTTTATGAGGATAAATTACAAGGCAAGTGATGTTCTTTTTTATCATTTTGAATCATTACTTAACCATTATTTTTCCCTTAAGTTTTTTATTTCTGATTTTCCTTCAGTTAATAATTTATATTTCAGGCATTACAGATGATTTGGTACCCCAGAGAGATTTCTTAATACCACTGATTATCACTAAAAGCGGTGACTTCTTCAGAGCCCCTTTTTACATAAATTTCTTTAAACTGTAAAGGAGAAAAATATGAGCTGGAGAGATTTTAGAAGTTGCCCAGGAGATGTTAGCAGTAACGACTTCTGGGAGTCCAGAGGGCAATTGTTTAAAAACAAGAAATAATATAACCAAGGAAGCAGCATTTACCTGTACAAAAACCTTCCCACAACATCTTTATTTACTACATATCCTGTAGCATTAGCATAACTAAAGCTAATCCTAAACTAACAATAAAGAAAAATCTAGGACACATGAAAAAGAAAAGCCTGTTCCTAGCTCTTCATCACTAACCCAGCTTGTAGGGTTTTGCTCATTTTTTCTTTTACCATCTAGAAACTAACATCTTTTTGCTTCTTGATATGAAATAAATACACACCACCTTCGGCCACTAAACTTTATGGAGACAAGATACTCTTGCATTTTTTCTTATTTGGCATTCTACACAATCCCCAGAAGATCCATATTTCCTTTTATCAACCATTTTTTAAAAATCGGAAAGAAAAACCCAAATTGCTTTGGGGTTTCTGTCTACTCCTCAGCCATTATGCTCTCACCAAGCTCCAGGAACAAAGAATCTTCCAGAGGCTGCAGACTTGAAAATGTCAGGATGAGCTCTTTTTTTTAATATAATTTCTCTAGTAAGAAAGTGTGTTAAAGTGAAGTTGCTCGTTTAGCCAATGAGGTGCTCAAAAAATGTTTAGGTGGTTATAAATAGATGTGCATTTTATAGATCATAGAACCACCTCAGAATCATACAATTGTTTGGGTTGGATCGAAAAAAAGATCATCCAGTTCCAACTCCCCTTCCACTCCACCTTCCACTAGACCTACTTGCTCAAAGTCCCATCCAACATGGCCTTGAACGCTTCCAGTGATGGTGCACCCACAGCTTCTGTTACAGTGACTCACCATCCTCACAGTAAAGAATTTCTTCCTATAATATCTAATCTAAACCTACCATCTTTCAGCTTAAAGCCATTTACCCCTTGTTCTATCACTACATGCCCATGTGAAAATTCCAACAAGTTTAGAAAGCTCTCTGCCTCCAAAGGTTTCTTTGTTTCTTAAGAGCCTCGTACTAAAGGGATGTTGGCAAGTATAAATCATGTGAAGGAGGCAATCTGTATTCAGTGTTTGCACTTGCAGTGTTGTCAATGGGAAACTTGGAGGTACAAGGAAACTTGTTTATTCACTGCTAACAGATTTTTTTTTTTGGTCAGCCCTGACTCTTTTTTTAGCAAACAATTTTTTCTACTAAAAAAATTACTACAGAAAAATATAGAGATTTTTCCCTATTTTCCTCTGCATGTGCCACTAGTTTCAGTAGCACATGTAAGAAATAGCTATAATACCAGTGTTACAAAATTAATATGACACAGCAGCTACTGTATTTTCCCCTTATGTTCTGTATTATCAGTGTTGGACCATTTCCATTATAAGTCCTGATTTCAGTTGCCCAGTTTCAGCCATGTTAAGTAGAAATTTTTCAGTCCGGAGTTCTGGCCAAGACAATTTGTTTGGGAAATTTAAGGGGAAATTTCCCTTAAATTCCCAATTTAAGGGAAAACATTTTCAGTTTTAATTTTTTGATCATTTCCAGGAGTTACCTTAAAGCAGCCTGGTGATTTTCCTTTTAAACAGCTCCTGTGTTTCCCACTTCGAAGCTGGTACTTTTCAGGATGATTCCTCTGTCCTTAATGTACCAGAGGAAATAAAGCTGATCTGGAAAGGGGTGGGGATGGGGCAATATGGGATGGTAGTTGGGGAACAGAAAAAGAATGCACAGGTGGTTGGCATGAGGATGGTAGAAGTGGCCTTTTTCCCTGCTAAAGCTGAATATCAGAGTGTCTCATGATGGAAAACACTAAAACTGGAGGAGAAAGTGCAGGAGGAAGAGCTTGGGAAGGGTGCTAATAACACCAAGATCACAGGTTCAATACTCTGTATGGACCATTCACAATTAAGTTGGACTTAATGATGCTTGTGGGTGCCTCCAACTCAAAATATCCTGTGATTCTGTGAGGTGGCAAGAGGGAAGGGAAAAAGAGCAGAGAAGCAACGATGCTCTGTGGGAAGGTGGAAGTGACAGAACAAAGCATGTGAGAGCAGCTGAGAAGTCCAGAGAGCACACTGATTTGAGATTAGAAGCACTAGGGGGGGAAATTTCAGATGTCAGGCCTGGAAGGATTGGCTGGGTAAGAAAAATTATAGTGGAAGCTGGAAAAAATGAGGAGGAAGATACAAAGCCAGGGCAGAGACAGGCCTGGTGCAGTAACATGTGGATGGAGAAAAATAAAGCAGAAGATCAGACTTGGGGCTGGAATGCAATGTCAGAAGAACCTATGCCCCACTGGAAAAAAAAATAGCTTCCTTTTAAAACAAAGATTTTGTCAAGTTCAAAAACTAAAAAGTTTCACATTAAGGTTGCCTGTGTAACTCTAGTGCAGTCTTATCTGTGGTATTTTTGTCACAACTCTCACTCAGATTAGTAACTGTTTGCTTTTCATCGCTCCTCGTCATTACAAGGAAATCAAATTACAAGATATGTGCAGCAAAGAAAACACAAAGAGGAGATAATATTGGTGAAAACATTTTTTCAAAGTGTAAAAGTAGCAGAGAAACAGGGATAAGAGAGTTCATTGCAAAGAAAATGCTATGGTATAGTCTAGGTAAGTATAAGTCATCAGTAACATCATCCTTTCCTGAAAATTATATACGAGGAAACAACAAATAAGCAAGCAGCACACTTGAAGGCCGGCAGAAGCCTATTGCAGAGGCATCTATTTAAGGGAAAAATAAAACAGATTTATGTTGGATGTAGGAAAAAAAGGGAGCTAGGGAAGTTAAAAGGACTACAGAAAACTACAGGGAAAATATTTCAGAGCTGTATGAGTATTTCAGATTTGCATCAATAGTGAATCTATCAGGACCATCAGGATTCGGGGCCACTAAACAGTCTGAAGGAAAAATCTGGCCAGGAGATCCCAATATGAAACAGCAAGGCCAGAAGTTATTGAGAGTACCAGCAACAAAGATTCAGGAGAAGAAAGTGTAGGCTAACTTTTCGTCTATTCTACTATTCTACTATTATTCCATGTCAAATTAACTATGCTGGTACTCACAGTGCAGCAAAGAAATGTGAATGCTACCAACAAGTGTGTTTTCTCCCTTATAGATGCAACAAAACCCTTCAACTAGGATTCTGCCCAGACAATAATGCTCTTTAATGTAGCTTGTTCTAATATAAAGTCAGCCTATTCCAATATAAAGAAAACACAGGAATTTCTAAAATAGTCTACGCTATTTCTCAGAAACTTTTAAAACCTTCTCAATCTTATTGTCAATGGTGACTGAAGAATTTAGAAGTTCCCTTTGCCATGGCATTCTCTCAAACTCTCTGGTGATAGCAAGACTTTGGAGAACAAACGTGTTTTAAAATCCAATCTTCCTTTATCAAGCAGTCAGAAAAAAAAAAACAACCAGAAAAGATGTAGTGAAATGTCATCCTATCTTTTAATCAAGTTTCTTCAGCTTTTCTGATTTAATGGTAAAACACTTCATTTAAGGGTCACTATTGGTAAAAAGTTACAGTCAGAAAACTATGTTCAGGGTCCATCCAATTCTTTTGATGCCCCCTGCAGGCCATACTGGCTAGAAAGCCTAAATCCTCCTAAGAAAAATCGTGTAGGTAGTATCAAAATACCTACTTTGAAATAGAGCTGTTTCCATTTTAGCCTGTCTCATGAACTTACTGATACACAGTCCTTCCTGTTCCAACACGCACAAGCAAAATGTAAAACAGCTCTAGATTCCTTCCTGCTGACCTAATCAGGCAGAATAACGAAGGCTGGAGGAACAGTGCAGCACACAGACGTGTAACACCAAATATGGGGGTAAAATTGCTGATGCCTGTGGTACGTGAGACTTGGAGGAGTCTCCTCCATCCCTGTGGGCACATGCAGCTTTGCTGTTTTCTATCGCAAGGATACTGGTCTGTTGTCAAATGCTTTCACCTCCATGTGATAGTGTCTCGTATAGATGAACAAACTTCTGGAACTAGTCAATGGCAGGGCTAAAGTGGAGTCAGTCACCTTCAAGAAGATGAGGGCTTCCCATTATGGTGGTGTCTCCTTACTAAATGCCCTCCAAGACTGCATAGTACCTGCCTGAGAGTCAGTCATTGCTAGGCTCTCCTCTCCAACTTCTTGCAGGTTCAGAATCCTCAGGGACAAATGAGATAAAACTGCACTAGCTGATTATTTGAAGACTACACACATAAGGGATCTGTTTTTCTAGCAGTTCGGAAAAGGCTGACTTTATGAGATGAAATATTCAACTTCAGTACTCAGGAGGAGAGAAAAACTGTAATCACACGTCATTAAATGAATCACCCCACTATCCCAGTGGGACGTAACAGGATATAGTGTGCTGTGAAAACCTGCTTTAAAAAGTTAAAATTATTCTTTCTTTAAAAATCAGGATCAATCACCCATCATTTGTTTTGAGAAAAGATACATAACACCTGGAAGGCGTGCGGTGAATATGGTGGGATAATTCCCAGCTAAAAAAATACTAACGGTATAGATTAAAGAAGAAATAGAAGACAGAAATTTCTAAAGGATGTTTGTGAGATGAGTTGCAGGGAAGTGAATAATACTGAGAACAGATAATTAGCAATGGGAAATTAGTACAAAGGAATGCAAGGTTCTCATAACCTTTTTTGTTCCTGCTGTCATTGGTTTTTTAGGAAAAGAAAGCCCTCTGAGGCAGGTCGCCGAAGTTTGATGGATGCACACAAGCTGATCTGGGATCATTCTGGACCTCTTAAGTCAACCTGCAGCAGTATGGAGCCAAAATGAAGCCAGTGAATATAATATGAGTAGGAGAGAAAGGACAGAAGGTGCAAGCAGATCTCTCCAGAGGAATCACTGCTATTATCTGGTCTTCATTACACAGATGTTAACTCTGAGCTATTCTGTGTGTTTGTTTGATAACTAGTGTCTAAGGTATAGTGCTTTTCTTCTGAAATGTCATCTTCCTATTGTGAACAGTGAAATAACTGCCATGCTGAGATTTGGGGGTAGGTTGTTTTGTTTTGTAGAGTTTATCTCTGCCAGCCTCTCACAAGATAACTCTGACTTGGCAGAGAGCACTCAGAGGAGATTGCTGTTTCAAGTCTTGCTCAGTTTAAGGAAACTAGAGTAACTTTTTACTTTCATTCCTTGGAGTGGACCAACCAAACTTAATTTCCTTCCCAAAGACTGAGAGGAAATTAAAACAAGTGTTTAAAAGCAGTGGAGTATATTCTCAAAGTATTTCTGAGAAAGTCAGTTTTAGTTACTGCACATTACATTGCGATAAAGCTCTCAAGGCATAACGTATTTCACTCATACACTGAAAATTCAATATATTTACAATGTAAAGCACTTCTTTGTACACAACATTATTCGCCTTTAGACTTGTTCTGATTTGTTCTGCTAACTGAGGTGACAGTGCTGATTCAGACCACAAAAGATGTGGCTGGGTGAGGAAAAGCCCTGGTTTAGGCAGAGAGTAATAGGTGGTTGTTCAGCTGTACAAAGGGTCAACAGGAAGACAAAAGCCATTCACTTTATTTAATCTGTCATTACAAGGCATAAACTAACGTACAGAGACTTCTTACCCATGATGAATGGAAAGAGAAGAATAAGAAGGGGATAGACCAACATTATGTATCCTATTCCCAGAGCAAATGTTACCATCTGGTCATCCGCAATTCCAGAAGTTAATCCTTTCTTTACAGACTGCTAAAGAAATGGACAATGGGGGATATCCACACCACCAGCATCTTAATTTAGGGTAAGTGTCGCAAAGACTTTGGTTCCTGGTCCCGTCTGTGGGATGCCCAGCACAGTGTGCAGTGCAAGTTGCACAGTGAACCCTTGAAGCAATGGAGAGGGAAGGTAATTTAGCTTACTAACCATCTAACTAACTTCTTCTGGCACGAGGCATTTAATTTGAACTAGTTTCTTAGGATCCTGGGTTTTGCTATATATTTAGTAGTACTTTGAAAAATGTAAGCACTTGTTGACTTGCTATGAGAGAGGATAAAACCAAAACCCTATTTGGTTAACACAAATTGGAAATTTCACAATTTTGTTTTCCAAGTTTTCAGAAAGTTTTCAGAGCAGAGTCTCATGTTTCCAAAAATTCCTTTAAAAATTAATTATTTAACAGTGCATTCAGTAATATTTCAAGCGCCAGCACAGTTCATGAACTCTGGTGTTGCCATATGAGCAGTACGCTAGGCTGTGTCATTGCAGTCTCATTTAATCTCTTACTTTGATTCTTAACTCTTGCAGCTTCAGAAATTGGCAGTGATGGGGAGCTCCAGATCCCTAGTAAAGGCTAGGCAAGGAGTCTATAAAGTCGTTTTAGCTGGTTACTATTTTCAAAAGAAAGCGTAAGCAAGAGCAGCTGCCCTGGGTGTGCATTGGATGGCTTGCAATCCTTTATCTCTGAAAAAAGACTGCTGCTGACTTCTAAGGTCCCATGTAAGCTCAGCAAGGCCAGGAGAGCTGTTGTTTTAGACACTGTCATTTAATCATCCAAGGTAGGAAAATGCATCACAGATCTGAGACAAGAATGTGCTTACTTTGCTTTGCTTAATGGTCTATCATGTCATTCCATTTTATCTCCATCCTAAGATGGTATGAGGAATCCTCTAGGTGCCCTTTATCTAATACCTCCTGCAGAAAAAATTGCTTTCACTTAAGTTGTTCTCACTTTCACAGTGAAAGAGCAGAAAAAAATAAAGTTTCTGATGATTTACAGCAGGAAGCAGATAACGTGCCCTCCTGACATCATTGAAGGAGAAGCAGAAAGGTTTCACAAACACATTGCTAAAAGGCAAGATCAGAAACAGCACATTGCCACTTGAAAGACTCCAGCTACAGAGTTTGCATTTATGTCCAGAACCTCTTGAACTTTGGGATTGTTCAGCTCTCTAAGGCTGCTTTTCCATGATACTACAAGCTAAATCTGCATTTTAAAAACAGCACTTCTAAAAGGTTTCATGTGTTGATGTCACAATTCTCAAACAATGGGAAATGAGAAGGAAAAAGATGTCAGCGAAGACTAGAAAGGATAAGAGTGACTGGAAAGTTGACTGGCCGAAAATGACCCAGGGGTGTTGGTCAGCCACCAGTTGAATATGAGTCAGCAGTGTGTCCAGGTAGCCAGGTATGCCAATGCATCCTGGCTGGGATCAGAAATAGTGTGTCCAGCAGGACCAGGGAAGTGATCATTCCCCTGTACTCAGCACTGGTGAGGCTGCACCTCGAATCCTGTGTTCAGTTTTGGGCCCCTGACAACAAGAAAGACATTGAGGTGCTGGAGTGTGTCCAGAGAAAGGCAACCAAGCTTGTGAAGGGTCTGGAGCTGTAAAGTAAAATACACACAGGTATTTCCCCAAAATGCCAAGGATTTAAAAAGATTTATTTGGAGGCAAGGACATTAAAAACTTACAAGAACCTAACAGTGCTGCTAGACAGCACTCAGGGGGGAAGGCAAGTTCCTGTACTCTTCCAGGGCTTTTTTATTTTCTCTCTCTCCTTCCACACCCTCTCTGGCTCAAGGAGGCCCTGTGCACGTCTGTGAACATTATCTCTCCTACATACCAGAGAGAGAGGGGGCTCACTCACAGTCCTCCCCACAACCCTCTCTGAAATGTATAAGGGAAAGGGAAAAAACCATCTAATGCTCTTGAGAGAAGCACTTTGCAGGTGCCAAAAAGGTTTCCTAAGTGAAAAACAAGTACTATCTTCTGGTAAAAAATTCTTCCAAAGGCGCATCTATCCCTACAGGAGCACAAGCCTTATGAGGAGTGGCTGAGGGGAACTGGGATTGTTTAGGCTGGAGAAAAGGAGGCTCAGAGGAGACCTTCTTGCACACTACAACTAGCTGAAAGGAGGTCATAGCCAGGTGGGTGTCAGCCTCTTCTCCTTGGTAACAAGTGACAGGACAAGAGGAAATGGCCTCAAGCTATATCAGGAGAAGTTTAGACTGGATATTGGGAAAAATTTCCTCACAGAAATGGTTGTCAAGCATTGGAATGGGCTGCCCCGGGAAGTGGTGGAGTCTCCATCCCTGGAGGCATATAAAAGACGTGTAGATGTGGCACTTAGGGACACGATTTAGTGGTGGACTTGGCTGTGTTGGGTTAATGGTTTGACTCAACAATCTTAAAGGTCTTTTCCAACCTAAATGATTCTATGATTCAATGACTCAAGCTATTCAAGTCAGAGGTCTTTTTCTTCTGTGTATACAATGCCCTACAAAGCACTACTCAGGAGCTTGAGACTGAGGCAAAAATACTGAAGGAGCATTTTAGCTAGAGAAAATCTCCCAGGAAAAGCCTCATGGACTTGGTAACACCAAAAGAGTTTTCAAATATATGTTGGTTTCAAAGAAATATTCACCTAGTACAGCAAGATAAGCTCTATAATTTCTGACATTATTGAAGGGAAAAAACCCCCAATTCTAAACACAGCTTCATCTAAACCTGAAGCAGTTTTTGTGACTATTCAAGAACTTCCCACAAACAAAAGAAAACGCATATTTTATGTAGTTTGACTTCAGAAGTTATTCTAACAAAGAATAGATAGCAAACCTTCCTTGAGGCCTTCTGACATTAGATTTTACCAAGGAAAAGAGGAAAGGATTTTTACCATGTTCATTTATATTTCTATGAAGATTAAAATAGTATAATGTAACAAAAGGATACCAGGCCCTGTAGAAGGTTCAGCATTTTCACAGCTCAGGTTTTGCAAAAAGGTAGTCCACAGATGGATGTAGTTCCACAACACCACATTCACATATCTGGCAATAGAAACTAAAACCTGCTGTTCATTTGAAGACAGGAACTGTGGCAAGGTACAGCTGCTTGTTTGAGCTAAAACACTGAAAAATAGACCAGTTAACCAGCAGCACAAGTTTGCACCCTCATCTTAACATGTCTGTTCAAGGCTTTAATTGCATTTATAACACAGACCAGAAAATTTGCTACAGGAGGGCTGAAACAAAGACCAGCTTCTGTGACTGAGAGAAAACAGATATATGTGTGCTAATTCAAAGGGCCAAGAAAACTGTGTGAGGTGGAAGAGGATGGGAAGGGGGGTAGCAACAGCCTGAAAATAGTATTATTATGGCTCTGTGAATAACTGATAGTCTTCTGGAGATTGTCTGAGTCATGGGGAGAAAGAGAAGGAAAAGGTATTTGTTATTGCTGAAAAGAAAATCTGAAAGAACTATTTAGTGAGCAAGGTTGCTTGGTGGTTTTGGACGGAGAATAGTCTATTAAACCTCAACCCTTTTGGATCTGAGTCCAGAGAAACAACCTAAAGAAAGGGTTGGAGTCACAAAGTTGCTGAGGCTGTTTAAATGACTCAATAGCTAAAACTCTAAGCTAGCAGAAGAGAGTGCCACATTTTATTGATTTCCCACTTTCAGAGGCTGAAACCAATATTGCTTGTACCCCAAGGATATTTTGCTGCCCATATGAAAGGGCTACAACAGGCAGCTCTGTGATAAAATAGTTTACCAGACAGTATTTGAGTGAGAAACCAGAAGTCAAGGTGTCCTCTCTCAATTCCATGGAGCAAAGAGACATCCCAAGGAAAATAAAGAAATAGAAGAACTTCTACACTCATCTACAACTCCAGTTTACTGAAAATATTAAGTTACAAAATGTTGTAGATGGAGCCCCATTCATACAAAGGCTGAACTGTATTATAAGGAAAGCTCTGTCTTTCATGTTGTTCTTTATAGATTATGCTATAGGCCTAGACAGGTTAGATAGGGGCCTTTGTTAATCAGTGGATTACTTTGGGTCCAGCAATTATGTTGGAAGAGAGCTATTTTGTGTTTCATAACCTATTGCAGTATTCATTTGGACTGTAAAGGCTGTATCAGAAGTTAGTGGTTACACCTACAGGTATTTCTCAACCATAAAAGGAACATGAGATTATACAGTTCATGATCTGTCTTTCCACTTTTTGCCTTAAAGAAAACATTGCAGGAAAAACCAGTTGAATTGCAACATCCCTAAAATCTGAGAAAAAGCTGAGGTTTGCTTCTGCATCTGGATTAGTGGACGTGATTCATTTGAAGATGATACCAGCTATTCAGTAAGCATTGTTCACTGCTTGATTTCTTTACAAGGCAGGAATCAATGAGGAGTACTCCATTCACCAAGCACAAATCATTACAATTTAACTTGCGAGTACATTCTGATTTCCTGACATGACCATTCCACAGACTGCTCTGAAAAGATTTCATGTAAGTCAGCCATGTCCTTTACTATTGGCGTAATGCTAATTACACAGATCATAGGAGGAAGACAGTTGAGAGCAAATCCTTGTGTTAGCACTTCTTGCAGCTCAGCAGCTTGTTTTCTACAACGCTGGAAATCAGTCTCTTGGAATTTCAGATGCATGTTAAAGCTTAAAGAAACATCCACTTTCTGACTAAGGTTCTTATAGTGCTAAGACTGATTTAGCCCGCTTATGAAAATTAATGCCCCTTGGATAATTAACTGATATTAAAGGAATTTGGTTGAAAAAGCAACCTGCTGGGTTCCTCTTGACCGCAGTCCAAAGATATACCACTCTGCTTAGTGTGATTAGTAAGATATCATTACCCTACAGCTATACTGCAGAACCATTAGTCTATATTGTTGCCTCTCTCCTGGAGCAGCTGCAAGCAGGTGATATGGATGAATGCTATCAGTTAATATCAGTTATTATGATCTCATAACAAAATCACACATGGCAGGGTGGATTTTTTTAATGTAATCACTTACTTTCACATTATCATAGAAGGTTAAAGTCAGTCTTTTAATGCAAAAATAGGTGCTAAAATTGCTAGTAAATTAATCTCTTTTCAGATGCACAAGAAAGTTCAAGTATGCAATAAAAAGACTGGTTTTTTGTTCTGATAAATCCATGTAAAAACTGAATATGGTGGAACCAAGTATTTAGTATTCCAGTCCAGATTCCTCAAATCAGAGCAGCTACTTACTACTCTGCTGCTAGTGCAATCTATTAAGCAGTCTTAATCTGACAAATGAAGGACAACGGCAGTTTAGTAATGGGCTTTCTATCTGCTTAGGAAGCCTGCAAAGGAGCTCTGAGGACTGTCACTCTCATCACACCCCAGAGGCAGCCATGCAGCTCTCCCTCCCTGAGCTCTTTGCAGCTGGGTGTGCAGGACAAGAGCAGAAGATCTGGCAAAGATGTGCTTGCCGCCAGCTCGACCACACACTGAGAGCGGCGTGCTGCCTTGCTCGGCTACACATCAGGATCCGGCTATTGCTTTTCCCTGGGATTTGGCTCTCGGAAAGACCAAACTGGCAAAGTGACTTTCTTACACCATCAAGGCTAAAATTCATTTATCCTGCTGATTTCAGTGAGGGTGTTAGTCACTCTGTCAGGACTGTTGCCAACGCTCAGGCGTTCTTCCTGTATGAGTTGCCCAAAGAATGATTTTTAGACTGTGTGTATGTGGGTCCAGAGCTTATTTTTTGTTCTTCCAAGCATTTTTTAAATTCTTCCCTAATTCAACATAGTGATACCCGATAAAAAGCAGGTGGTCGGGAGGCCATTCAAATGGCCCCTGCCCAGCTGTGCAGCAAGACTGTGCTACTTACAGTCTTATGTGGGTAAAGTAGATGAATCAGAAAATAACGCTCACACTTTTGCAGCAGTATGAGAAGCACATTAGTTCCACTCACACAAAACCAACCGACCTTTAGCAAGCAGACTGCCCATCACTGGGTGTTTTTGAATGAATTTAAAGAAGGGAACAGTTAGTAGGAAGTCTTGATCTTGAAAACACAAATTAGAGACTGGGCAACCAGAGTGGTCCGGGGCCACTTCTGTTACAAAATTCCAGTGAACCATTTCTTGAATATTCTTGATTTAATTCTATGTGTGGCAATACAGTCATCTTGCAGTGTTTCAGTCATCACTCTGCATTGTTCTTAAAGGACTGAGATGCTTTTATTTCATGGCCTTTGCTTTTTTGGAGGCTGGGGTGGCTGACAGGGTCTTTCAAATTCACACCTGTGGAAGGTCTAGCTGAAAACACAGGAGCACACAGAGAAGTGAATGAATGCACCAAACCAGAAATCAGGTGCAGTACATAGCTGGATTAACACGAGTTATGCAACTCCTTCTTTTTAATCCATTTGACACTGCTGCAATCTTTAGACTTAGGAAAGAAAGTTCCAGCAAGATGTTTCTGCTGAAGATGTTATCTCTGATAAAGTAAATTCCCTGAGTTTAGTTAAGGAAACAAGTGGAGTTCACATCAAAATGGGAGCCCTTGATTCAGCAGAATGTCTAAAGATAGGCTTTCTCAAATGGGCAAAATGTGTGTCTAATATGTTAGCTGGATGTTTTGACAGCGTGGTGTTCATGCATTGCTTGTGTTCTAACCATCTGGTGAGCACATTAATTCCTCCAGAGAAGGGAGAGACAGCAACAGGCACGGTAGAGGTTTGCACAGTTTACATTACAGCTTTACACCCAGCCGTGAGGTCACAGCACTGCACCCCTAGAGCAGAGTTTGGCAGCAACCAGCACCACGTCAGAAGAGACCAGACACAACCCTTTCACTCACAGTGACCACATTTCTTCCTCTCTTGGCAACTGACACAGATTTCTGAAAGCACAAATATGAGGAAAATAACCCTGAGCAGACTGTCTGTGGGAGGTGCCATCAAGGCTTTTGCAAGTGCTACCACAGCACACCATGATGTGCCAGTCTGGTTCAATCATTGTTTTCACAACATAGCAGGAGCAAGTTACAGGAAATTATGTGAAAGGAGTAACAGCATGGAGAGGACACTAAAACCTACTCTAACATGGGTTAGGGGAAACCAGTACAAATAAAAGCTGGCAGGCTGTAACCAGCAGGGTGGAAGGTCTGCTTTCAGAAAACAGGCAGGAAAGGTGTGAGGGAATTTAACTTCCTTTAATAATTGTTGGTTCTCCTACCTTGGCACAAAAAGAAAGCACACAGATTTTTATCCTCTGACTGACTCCAGGTCACTGGAACAAAACACTTCCTTTAATTTTAAACACAACTGCTAAACAAAATTTTGATACTCCTACAAGAGGTGTTGGTAGGTAAACTTTCCCCTTGTCAGCTCTCAGATGCTCACAGAGGAATGCATCAGTTAGCGTGGCTGGGGGTGATACAGTTTCAATTTCTTTTTGGCAATGGCTATTTCTGGCCTCCCCTGGTAACTTCATTTAAGGTTTTGCATGAGCCAGAACGGTCAGTCCCCTAACTAATGTCCTCCACGTCATCCCATTAGCTTCCACTAGTTGCAACCTAGAGTGTTTAATAGGTTGAACAGGTTGAGGTATAAAGAAAAGTGCATCTAAAATCTTTCACTGTGGTTATGTCGTTACTTCCAGTCAAGGCAACTTTTGGTTTTGGCAGTGTCATCTTTAAGTCATTAGATATGTCACCTCATTTCATAAAAAGCAGCCAAGTTTTTTTGATAAGGTGCACCATTGAGACCAAACTATTGATTTTCATGATTTCACATCTCAAAGTGCATGTGCCAGATGAGTATCATAGAAGGATCAATCAAGTGACTTTCGGAAAAAAAAATTTGGGCCTTTCCTATTGCCATTAAGAAACACGGAAACGCTGGAAGTTCCAGGGGGTATCAAGTTACAGTTTTGAAAAAAAAAGATAAAATTCCTCTAGCACAGGTCTTTCAGATTAGTGCAAACCAAAATATTGTTGAGACAGTAGGTGATAAACTCTCCACATGTGCCTTTGTATTCTCAAAACTTTACCTTTAAAAATAGTTATTTTCACTGTTGGTTTTATGTGACTACGTAGAGGAGATAGAAAGACAATCCTGAATGATATGTTTTCGTGAGCACTTCTGCAAAGGCGAAGAGGGTAAGAATTTGGCATCCAAAACTCTTCCAACTTTACAGTGCATCTCATGATAAGGGCAAGCCAAGACACTTCTTATGTCAAAGTTGTTCCTCAGGAAGCAAATAAAAACAGAACTCTTGCAAGAAACTGATTTAAGGAACTTCAGATTTTCTATATCTTTTGTGTTCAAATAATCAGCTCACTGAGGAATCCTTGGTTTTTCATGTGAATGACAGACTGTGAACTTTTAAAATGAAAGTTCTGTGGAGAGTGGATGTGACACAGTGAAAAATGGGTAGTCATGGTGCATTGCCATCAGTTCACAGCTCTGACATAAATGCTATTTCATTCACTTCCATCCACAACCATAAATAATACAACGAATCCAGCTTACAGAAATTAAATTTCTATATAATTAAATCCATAACCATGGAATTTGATATTGCACTCAAAACCAATTTATTTCCTTTATTTTCCTGGGCAAAAGCAGAGTATGAAATGTCATCATACATGTTTGTTCCTGCAAAATTACTATTATAATTAAGGAAGGATCTTATGGTTAAACCATGTGACTAAAAGGCAGCAGTGATAGGGGCTGTGTACAACTGCACTACAGCTTACAGAAGTTCTGGTTTGGGTTTGCAGAATGAGGATAATTTAATCATAACAAAAAGTAGACGAGATAATGTGTATTAAAATCCACCTGCAGAAACAATTCATAACTGTGTTTTATACCATACACAAACTCAGAGCAAGAAGCCATATTTTATTTTATCGAAAATACATTTTACACATTTTAATGAATATTAAAGACATGAAGAAGTTCAAGGCACTGCACTGGAACTTGATTGCAAAACTTTCCTCTAATATTGAGGGTATTTGATTTAGGAGGAGTTTTGTTTTTTTCCTACAGTGTCAACTAGAGAAGTTTATGGTCTCAGTGATAGGCAACTGATGCATTCAGATTGTTAAAACCTCATGTTTCAATGTATGCTCAATAATCAGAAGTCCAATATCATCTCTGAACACATTCCAACTGCACTTAATGCAATTAATTGGTTTTTAGAAGAGCAGAACTGTAAATCCAAGCATACCTTGGTGGACAGAAAGCAAGTATAGATTAACCTCAGTTCAAGGGGGAAAAAAAGCAATAATACATTTGTCATGTAGGCATGTCCTTTAAATAGGTTTAACCAGAACAATTCCATATTACTCACATGCATATCAACTGCAGTGAAACAAGACTTGCAAATTAGAATTTTATTAACCATAACAAAGTTAACAAGTAATCTTCCAGTGTAATACCTCAGCATCATTTACTCTTCCACTTTATCTGACAGCAGCTCCTGATACCCCCAGGAAAGACAGAAATAATTCACCTTTAGTGGCCACTATCAACACATGTGGCCAATTGGTCTTCTTGAATGAGGAAGCCACAGCAGCAAAAAAAAAAAAACGCTCACTAATACAACTGCACAGCGTTGTGTCCTCAGCAGAAACCTGAAAGCCTTAAGCAATGAAATTATTTTATATTTCTGCAGCAAAATTTCCTGACTAGTTTTGAATGAAAGTCACAATAACCAAAAATTTCCCCCCTCCAGGACAACTGATGATATTCATTCTTATATGTTAATCTACTTGAAAAAACTTTGCATTTAAAAGAACAGAAAAGTGCATTGGGTGCTGCTTGTAGGGGCTGGAGCTACACGTGTGGTATTTGTTATCAGCTTGTGACACATATCCAATATGATAGTGAGAGTTCCTAAGAAAATAGCTAAGAAATGGCTACATCAATATTCTCACAAGACGCCAATACAGTTGTGCATTTCTAGAGCATAGATCAGGCTTTGACTCCTGTGTAAAGCCCTAAATCTCTATCCTGAGCTGGCAGCCACTTTTCTTTACTAAAGAAGTCATTCTGGATATTGGAGGCTCTTTAACAGAAAAGGGTTCATCAGCCTACCGTTTATTTTAAAACTGCTCACCTTCCACAAAGTACCATGATTCTTTTCTGAAAAGTATTTGGAGACAATGACCTTACTGGAGAGACTTCATGCCATCACCAGCTTAACTGATGTGTTGGCTTCCAGACTGTTTCCAACATATCTTTAGGGTAAACTCATCTGAAGGGCATTTTTTGTCAGGACAGACTAAGATCCAATACCCTTCCCTTGAGTTTGTAATAGATTTGGTTTCTGAGATTTATTTAAAAAGCTAATTCAGCCACAACTTTGGCTGGAAGAATTTGTTTGTCTTCTATTTCATTTTGAGTGCTAAAAATGCTAGAAACTTTTTTTTTTTTTTTAAGGAAAGCTTAAGATTCACTAACTCATTCTTTCATTAAAATGGTATGAAAAAAGCAACAGGGAGAAGGGACTCCAGTTATGGTGTGGCCAGAATTTAAGTGGAAAGAAGGAAGTACCTTCTCTCATTACACATACCCAGGCCTGAAATTCCTTTAACCCAGGGAGCTTTGCAAGGCCTGGGGAGTACCTGAGAAAGTGCTTAGCAATGTCTATTGCAATGGCATTGAACTGCCAAGACCATTCTGGTTCCTCAAGTCTGAATGTTTCAGCCACTGCAGGAGTCCTCTTACACTGTAAGTCATAAATCCCTAAATAAACAGACTTAATGAGGTTAAGATTATTCTCAAGCATGGAAAAGGCTCAAATAGGGGAAATAAGTCTGCACATGGTATAGCTTACCTCTGTCATACTAGGACCATCACAGGGCAATTGCCTGAAATGAAATGCAGTAAAGAGAATAGATTGGCTTAGTAAAACAAATGCCTCATTCTAATCAACTGGAAAAAAATCAGCAAACCAGATCTTACTCTCAGGACTAAATAGCTGGAGTTTAAGATGGGAAGTTTAGAAGAACCTCTAATTTTTTTTAAAACTCTATGTAGGACTCATCTACTGATGGGATTCAGTTGTAGCTGAGCAGAAGTAGCTTCTTTCTGTAAAATAGGTACCTATTACCTGGGCAGCTGAGTGGCTCTTTGTGATGCAGTGGTGATATTGACAAAACCTTGATTTACTATAATGGGACCTAAGTCACTAAAACATTTAGGTGCCTAAATTTAGGTGTCCTCATGTCGTGGATCCCACTCACTGTGGGGTGACTTGAACGGTCCATGGCAAACCTTCTTGAGTCACAATCTCTCAAATTAGAGCATTTGAAGACCTAGAAGGTATGTCAAACCCCAGTTAAGCCTGAAAGACATGTAGAGATCAAACCAAGGAGTAAAAATAAATATCAAAAGCTATAGTTTGTTTAGTCACAAACCATAGTTTTCTCTTTTCACCATAAATGGAGATATATTATTGCAATTAGAAAGAAAAAATTTAAATAAAATATGTAAAGCAAGTAAAACTAGACATCAAAAAGACTGCATCTTGTTTCAAGGTCTCAAAGATATTCTGAGGCATATTGGGTTTATAACAAAAAAGCAAGATCCTATATTTTAGGAGCACTAACTATAGTTCTGAGAAAAAAAAAATCAAAGTCTAAATGGTTTATGAATTGCAGTGAAAAACTGCTGTTCATGTTGCTAAACGTTATAAGAAATAATACTGAAAAATTATGCTGATTCTGGATTTTGATAAATCTCCATAATATATGATTTATACTCCAAAAATTTGATCATCAGTTTTTATCTGCTTATACTGTGTTGATTGATGGGTCAAGTAACTTCAATGAGCCCTGTTTCAATGAGTCACTCCATCAGTGGCATAGGTAAAAGTTCTTTTGGCTTCTTCACTCCTTTTAACAGTAGCTCAAAGTTGAGTTTACACAGGTTTTATTCACCAGAGTTCTGTCAAATTATTTTCCAAGACTGTACCTAAAAGAAGTTTCTAATATTACAGAATCCCCCAGTCTCTCAAGTTGCAGACATTCACCCATCTTACACCACTTCTGGGACAGTTTGGCAGGCGTTACCTACGTACTACTCCTCCTCCATTTGCAGCTGCAGCTGCAGCACCAGTTCTGTCCTAGGAAGTTATAATGCCTAATCATTCTTTGCTACTGAGTGATCTGTAGGGGATGCAGTTTCTAAGAAGATGGTCTAATTTATTTGATGTCATCATCCCTCAGGGAATTGCTTTTATGACTGAGTTGAATGTTAATGATCAGTATTCCATGTTCTAAAAATGGCAAAAGGTCTATGGAATAATCTCTGTAGCTATTTCTTGGATGTAATGTCAAGGATCAATATTAATAGGTCTGCTAAAAATATAATCATTTGCCCTACAAAAACACTTCAAAGAGTATAAAATCCATCCCTGCATCTTACAAATTGTGCACAATAATGAGTCCCTGTATAATGATGGTATTAAATTGCGCCTCAAATTCGTGTCACTGAAAATTCATTTAGCGTTTTTCACTTACAGGCATCAGAAGAAAATGAGTTAAGACAGTCCTGCTACTGGCTGTGACAGAAACATTTGTCTTCCAATGCTTGTAAATAAGAAAAAAGGAAATAAGAATTGATTGACAAAAATTTGATTGGAAAAGAGTTTAGCCATTTATTAGTACGAAGAAACTACTGTCACAGATCTAGTCTGTATAATCCACCATACAGGGAGAAAAGGGTTTCTACACAGCCTAAGAATGAAATTAATAGTCACAAAATCATACCAAAACTGATGCCTCCCTCCAGTTCTGACTGAAGCTTTTGACAACTAGTTTCTAATTCTAAAAGAAGTAGGATAAGGTCTTTTAAGAGGTAAAATAATTCAGGATTCATTTAGCAACTAATGATCTCTATTTCTAATACCACGAGAACAACAGTATGTGAGCTAATTTTAACATGTGGAAAGAACATTTAATTTTATCAGAAGGAAACAATGAAGAATCTAATTTATTCTCCACATGTGTGCATAACCCCCATTGATATTAATAAGAGTTAAGCAGCCTATGGAGAGGAAAATAGGGCTCCAGATGTGGCAAAATGTTTTAAGAAAATTATGCACAGCTTTCTAATGACCACAAAAATTATTTCTTTATCAGTGGAGAGAGAAAAGTGTCTTCATATCCAGGCAGTCATGAAATGTTTCTGGCTTTCCCAAGGCTATATGTATTTGAGCAGTGGTACACACACACTCACAGATGTGTATATGGATGGTGTCTCACTGACACACAAGCACATCCTTCTCAGTTGTTGCCTTTTTCCAGCCAAGGTGATCCACGGCACAGGGTTGCCTGAAATTCCACTGCTCTTCCTACTGGCTGCTCTTCACAACTAGGTGTAAAGGAAGGAAAATTTTGCTTAATTCATTAATTTTTTTAATTGTGTTTTTAAAGTGCTGTCAGAGGTAGCTGACAGGACAAATAAAGGCTGATGAACAACCTTCTGTGCCCTGTGGCACATTTGGCTGTAATTCTACTAACTTTGGTGAGTGTGGAGGGTTAATCTTGATTAGTCATTGGCAAATTTCCTCAGTTGCCTATTGGCACACTTGAAGCTGGATGTGCTTTGACTTAATCCTTAACATTTGTACCAGTAATTTCCATTTTCTTTTCAGGATGAACTTTGATATAAGATATTGGTCCTGAGCAAGTCATTCCATCTAATTATTTGTTCTTCTGAGGCATTTCCTTCTGAAGACATAAAAATACTTTGCTGTTTCTACGGTGGAGCTCTTTGCCTTCATTTTCTGAACTTTTTGAGAGCACAGTGCTCCTAATGCTGTTGGATAAACCAACCATTGCTAAGTGGGACCTCCATGGAGCCTGAAAGGGCCATCCTTTTATTGGTGTTCACAGCAGAATTTTAACTAAATGACATTCAACTTTCTTTTCACAGCATTCCCTGGGGAACAGCACAGGCCTTGAAATCCTGCACTGTATGTTCTCTGTAGCCAAGAACTTACAAACTTGAACTAAATCATCCTCAATGCTTTTACAGCCCCCATTCTGTTAAGCTAAGCTTATGACGTGTTAAAGTTATTTGCACGCAGATACTTATTGATGACTCTTTTATATAGTTTTCATCTAATTTTATCTTTAATATAATGTGCAATTTTAGAATCATATAATTTGAAGCACTTGCCTCTCATAAAATTCCCTAGAATTTGCATTTCACACACCGTTTTTGCTGTTTCAATATGTCAGGATAATAATGAGAGCAGGACTTCTGAGGTTTTGTTGCCTTTTTACATCTGTGGAATGAAAGGCAGGTTGGGTACAGGCACCTCTGTTTACTTTCCTTTTGAGTCATAGACAATAGGATCTTCAGTCACTGATGAGAGCTCATTTGTACTCTCGATGTTTTCCTGTCCATTTAAGCTCATTTTATGTAACATGCAAAATTACTGTTCAATATTCAGTTAATTATGCACCAAATAGAGTAAGCCAAAGAATTAGCTTAATCAAGCATTCTTTCTTCCCAAAAAAACACCCAAACAAACCAAACCAACCAGAAAAAAATAAAAAACACAACCAAAAAACCCCAAAAAACAACAGATAAGAGCTATGACAGGTATTGCAGTAGGCTCCTGACTTGACTATCAGGAGTCATTCGTTCCCCTCCTGGTGTGGCTGTTTACCTCTGATGCTGATTTTAAACTGAAGATTTCATTTTGCCTTAGTTTACTCTGTTAGCTTTTTCCACTGGCAGTCTTAGATAGTTACTTAGCAAATTTCTACTTAAGGTGCAGGCCGTATATATACATATCTGTATCTATATATTAAAATATTTATGGTATAGACATACTCTTTACTAGATTTCATTAAAATATTCCCTCAGTTGTGCTTTTATCTTTGTAGGTACAGACCATATATATATATATATATATATATATACACACTATTTATGGAATAGACACATTCTTTACTACCTATTAAGTTGAGCTTATCTTTGCAGGCCAAATATTCCCCCCAAATCACAAATAACAGGTTTAGAAATACAGATCTCATCAAAGTACTACTGGAAGTTTCAGAGGGGGAGGTTTTGATGACAGTGAATTTGGTGACGGTTTGATTTTAATGGCACTGGGACAAAGATCTGGCTTTCCCTTCAAGGTCAGGTCTGTCACATACTTAAAATGGACCTGACTTAGGAAATTCAAAGGGCCAACAGCCCAAATTGTGAGAGTTCTTGTCCCTATTGCTCACTTTCTCTATTCATCTGTACTCTATAATCTGCATACAAGATAACTTTATCCAGTTCTGAATGAGAGACAAAGCTCATCCTCTTTTCCTGGGAATTTGGACAAGAGCTGGTTGCAGGATAGAGGCAGTTCTATTTTTATCTTTTTAGTAGAACTTCATCACATTATCCCTTATATACATTTAGATTGGATGCTTAAAACTGCAGCAGAAGATACATGGTTGGGAGAAGTTAACTAAAGAAGCAACTAAAATCTTACAGAAAAACCTTACTAAAATCTAGGTTCCCCGGGATAATGGTTCAATACCTAAGATCTGCAGAACTTGTTTGATACTTGCTTCTTTCTCACAAACCTCTTAGAGCTCAAAATCCCATTTCTAACCTTCTTTGAGATTGAGAAACTACAAGAACAGATATTTTGGTAAACCTGTGTTTAGCTTGTGGCTGCTGTTAGTGGACTGGTACTAGGCAGGTGTATGTGGGGTTTTATTGCTTGAAAGGATGCATTTTCATTTTTAAATGCCACGAAAATGCTGAGGTTTTGAGTAGGAACATATGGCTCTCTTGGTTTATTTCCTCCTCCCACTACTGCATAAAAATATATATTGACACTGCCTTGTGGCATTACAATTTTTACTGTGGCATATTATGGTTTCCAAAGCACATCACTTTTTGTGATATGTGGTAGCTTAAAGGGAACAGCAGCATCCAGCAGGGAAATGAAGGGTGAAACACTGGCCTCTTTGAAGTCAGTGAGAAAAACTATTACTGCGTTCAGTAGAGGCAAGGTTTCAGTCCAAACATTCAGGGAGAAACATGGAGCCATATATTGATTTTATCTCTTGGGCAAAATCGTAGAGAAGAGCAATGCATTCATCTGGAATCTAGGATGCTTAATGTCAGTAGCCCTTTAGGAAATTGTGTTACATAGATGAATGGTATGTTGGTCCAATGAAACATCCAAAATCTCTACATTTGACCTCCAAGTCTGTAAATGAAGAAAATAGAACTCAATTGCAGAAACATTATAGCCTGTAAGATTTCTGTTTACATATGTAATACAGAGCTGAACATATCTGAGAATAAAACAGCCAAGCTTGAGGCTTCCCCAGCCTATATTAGCACATTGCAAAGTATACAGAATTACATTTAGACAGTATTTTATAAAGGGGCAGTAAACATTTATAAACAAAAAACATACTAATATGGGAACTCTCCTCTAGTAGCTACCCTTCTATAATTTAAGATATTTGTAGCCAATTAAGAGAATCTAGTATCACAGTTAAACAGGGAAAATATTGAGATAAATAATTCATGAACATCTGAAGTAAAACACTGCTAAATAGATATTTTGACTAATTTACTTTTGACAAATAAATGAGCAAAGCTTTGTTTTTGCAAGAGTCTAATGAACACAATTTTCAGTTCTGTAGCTGAAATAAAACTATTTTATTTTTATTGGACAACTGCCGGTTTAATTTCTAAAGGCTCATAACACATGACTTAGATAACAGATCATGCAACTCCACCACTATTTGTGAATTTTGAGTATATGAATACATTTCTGCATTGAACAGTTCTCAAATTCATCAGCCAAAATGTCAGTATCAGGAAACAGCGAGAATGCCGGAATAGCAAATAAATTCATTAATTAAATCTTCGTAGGTTGGCATATAGTTCACATACAAGGAAAAAAAATGACAGGAGAGTTAAAGTAGTTCTGCTCTGAGCCCCACTCTTTCTTCCTTTTTAATGAAAGAGTAAAGCTGAGGCTTTGATATCACTGCTTTGTCATGGTAATTGGGAAGCTTGAATTCAACAGGATGACTTTACTGTAGGTTCAAGAAAGAAGAGATGTTGAACTATGAGGAAAAGAATTTATTTAAATGTCAGTCTAGATAAAAGACCAAAGGTTAATAAAAGCTATGCATTGTATATTATGGAGCTTCTTTTTTAAGTACGATCTACTTGAAACAATTCTGTAAGAAAAGCTCAGTTTAGGCCCAGTAGGCCTATATTTCATATTGAGTTTGTTAATATACAGTAACATAAGAATTAGAATACTCAGGATAGTGATTATTTTGGTTAAGTTCTTCAAAATTGTTTCTGTCCTTGTTTTTTTCACCTCTTCACCTACATCAAATTCTGTGGTAGTGCAATTGTTTCCAATAATTACAGAAAAGAGGTTGAGAGTAGCTTTTACGCAAACATGACCTTCACACTAAAATGGGATCTGTTCTGTTCAGAGAAAGGCAGTACAGAAACACAGAGAAACCTCCTCTTTTCTTAGATATGTAGGTCTTGTTTGATACTTGTTGCCTGGTCCAACAAAAGTTTTCAATGTCCAAAATTGTGAGTGTTGTTGGTCAGTAAAAATAATTAAATATACGCTTAAACAATTAATAGTCTTGTGTTCAATTTCTGGAAAAATTCAAATGAAATGTTGACATGTTCCAAAGTAAGAGCTTGATCACGATGTAAAGGAGAACTGTACTGCAAATAGTTTGGACTTTTAAATTCTGTTCTCTAAGGCAAAAGATTTGAAATTTGCCGATTATTATTAAGAAAGGAAGAGCACACTGAAGTTCATTTTCACCAGAAATGTTTCTGTACTTTTTTTTTTTTTTTATAATCAGATCTAATGGCAGTTGACTGGTAATTTCAAAATCTATCAGCTTCCAATCACAGATTAGAGCTCCACTGTATAAAAAACTTTGAAAACAACATAACAAGGAAATTCTCTGCCCCAGTGAACTCTCAATCTGAGATTTAATTAAAATAGGATGTATGAGACAGGAAGAAAGAGGAGAGGACAAATAGGATGGATGTTCATAAATTAGTCATAGCTGAAGGTTTAGCACTCTCAAGTGATGACTAGCCCATTTGCTATATGTTTTTTAAAGAGCTAATAAAATTCAATAGATGTTCCTAGTTTGTTCACCAGTTGAAAGCACAGAGATAAAAATTGCACCAGGTACTAAGGGTCTCAAACCTTCCTCTTTGGAGTATGAGGAGAAAAGTGAGAAATCACAGAGAGTCTTGAACTACACCACCACCTGCTGTTACAACCATTATGACTCACATAATTTATTCATACTCAAATACAGTGTGCATCTGCTATTTATTGATATTTTGGTTCATTTTTCATATTATAGTTTCTGTTTATATTGAGTAAAGTTTCCAAGTACTGAGGAGAGTATATAAATATGGATTACATATTGCTTATAAAGGCCTTTCCCTTTCACAACATCAAAGAATGATAAATGCATTTCCTCCCTTTCCAGCTAAGCAACATAAACATCAAAGGAAGGATTAGCCTTTTAGGTCTTTGCACACTAAATCTTTGTGTCATATGTCTTGCTGTCTTGCACATATCATTTAAATTTCTATACCTATTACATAATCAGAGCAGTGGGCCAAACATCTTTACTTTCCTCTCATTTATAAAATTAATTAAATCCCAAAATTTTTGCCAAGCTATCTACACTCACACTTAAATAACAACTGCCAGTTTTCAGCCTGAAATAAATTCATTAACTAGGATTCAAAATCCTGTCCTCCCTGACAGGCAAAAGTTTATGGCACATAGTAAGCCACAACCCCTCTGCTGTAATAACCCAGCAGTCGGATATAGCAGATTATACCAGATTCCATGAACATAATCTGTGATGCTGTAAAACCAGAAGGGCCTTAAGGATTGTACTGCAGCCACCTACAGAGGCTTGGCTGCTGGAAATCAACATGAAGTTTATTGGATGGAGAGGGCTTAAGGCTGAAGAGACTCAAGACATGCTGGTTTCAGGCCAGATTCTTTTAGGAGGGCTCTTAGGAAATGGCTCTTGTATAATGGAGATTTCAACAGCTCAAAGATAGTGATATAAATTACTGTCTGCCTCAGATTAATTTTTTTCAGACAGAGTAAGCCAGGCTGATACAGAGATTCATGTTGCTGCAGGTCCCATCTAGTGACCTTTTTTTTTTCTATCTCTACTTGTATTTTAGATCTCTTTTTCTGCAGCAGGAAGCCTTCTGCCAAGTCAATAAAATGAAAGAAGTTCTAAACAGAGATCTTTGCCTCCTCTGTGAAAGTGCCTACTAGGTCTAAAGTTGAATGAGAGGAAACTAGGATCTTAAATTCATTGATGTTTAGCTATGCAATAAGCCATTTGGTCAATAGAGTAAAATCTGACTTCTTGAAGGAAAGCAGGGCAGTTCTAACCACCTTCCTTTATTTGTTATTTCTAGGTTTTCATCCCGCTATCTGGGGGAAGGGTGACTTTCTGCTTGCTTTTATCACATGGAAACATTAAAATCTATTTATCAGCTGGGATTTGCCTTCACAAAGTTATTACAAGTTAGCTATGATACTAATGACCAAGCAGCAGGCAGGTGGCCTACCTAATCTATAGAGCCTTTGTTTTGAAATAAGGACACAAACCAGTACATACCAGTTGTCTGGGGAACCAAGGCCATGCCAGAGGCCACTCCATAACACAAAAGCAGCACAGTCATGTCCTCGGCGGTCAAAGTTATTATGTTTTGCACTGACGGCTCTCCAAATACAGGTCCTCATCCTGCTTAGACTTAAAATTTCACCAAAATATGTTGTTTCATTAGAATTTGTCTGACAATGAAATAGTGCACGTACCCAAATGTCAACAGGTTTGGAATTACACTGTGAAAGAAAGTTACTTCCAAATTTAATTTTACTTACTTTTGTGTTGGGTTCAATAGTTCTTGGACTGCAACATTTACTGTTTGTTGTAATTCCATGGTATTTACTAATTTTTGGTTAGTGGAGAATAAATAACATGTATGTAAGTTCTAGCTTGAACAGGAATTCTACCATTGAATGGTATGAGAGTGGATAATTAGGGTACAGAAATTGCCTTTAATGTATTTTCTGAGATTTCCTTAGAAAAAAGCAGCAATGTTTTTGGGTTCCTTTAATCTTCCAGCTATTACTTGGAGCTTCCCATATCTATTAGTTTTTGGAATACAATGGCCTTTCCCACAGTGAGTTAAATTATTTCAAATATCCTGTTGCTAGCTGGGCTTCAGCGTTAGGCAGACAGTCACTTTGGAATTTAGGTGTAGACTGAGGACTGGTTTGTTAAATCTTCGTCCTTTGACAAACTCCTTAATCTCTTACTTAAGTAAAACAAACAAACAAACAGCCCCCACAAAAAACCCAAACATTGAAACTCTGACAGTAAAAACTGCACAGAACCAATATAGAAGCAAGGAAATCTTCAAGGAATCTTTCCCAGGAATAAAAACCAGAAAAGTTTTCAGATCTTTCTCATGAGTAATGCAAAACAAACAGTTTGGTGTTTTTCCTTTGCAAGTCACTGTTAATGTCAAATGCAGTGTTCTAAGGTCATACATAGGGAAATATGATTTTTCCGAGTTCCTCAAAACTTCTGGAAGCTGGGACTTCTCATCAAAGTGCAGATATCATGGAAGCAGGTTACATTTATTTCTATAGGGAGGATAAAGTGGAAGGTTTTTATCAGATTTATGTGAAGCATACACTTGTAGAAAGCCCAGGAACAGTTTACATCACAGTATCTAGTTTACAATTTAAAGTTTATTCTTGATATCTGAGTATTTGTACGACTAGTAATGGATAAATCTGGGCTCTGTACAAATTAGTCTAGGACAGAATCTGTTCACAGCCCCTGCAAAATAGAACTGAGATTATGTTGGAATGTCTTTACTTTGCACTTTTTACACATAACAAGGCTACTTTTGTGTCCTTTAAACTTGCTTCCCCTTTGATCTAGTAATTTTCCCTCTAATTTCATGGAGTTTATGTTCTTTGTTCCTAAAAAGAAAAAGGCTATCCTGTCTTGAAATGTGAAAGTTTCTTTTATTCTACAGTACATTTCACTTAAATTTATTCATTTACCTTTCAGTGCTGTAGAAATTGAGGTTACACAACCTTGTAGCTTCAGTTACCACAGATTACCAACAGTTGCCTGTCCTTCAGAGGTACATACATTCATAACCAGACATGTACAGACTCACTGGCTTTGGACAGAAAATACTCCATTTGCAATTATTGGAATACCTGGATTAGTCACTCTTTGAAGAAATTTCCCTGCAGAGTTTACGGGTGTTGCTAACACCACCACATTTCACCAATCACATGGGACACATTTCTGACAGTTGCTGGAGAGACACGAAGGCTAGAGAGAGCTACACCATGGAGGGGGAAATGAAGACATAACAGACTAAAAGGAGGCAAATACTAGAAAGAAAGAGATAGCAGGAGGAGCAGGAAAAACGACCATGTAGGAGACAAGTGAATACTATTCAACTATTCGAAAGATCACGAATACTGAGAGTAAACAACTTACCAGTACAATCTTGATGTTTACTGTATTAATAAAGTATTTTCCTACATCCCAAGTATCAGCCTGTTTTTATGACCTATCTGCCTTTCTCATTTTGTCCTCAACATTCAATCTTTAAAACGCATGACACGAAATATTTGGCCAAAGAGCAAAAAGCAGTGACACGCCTGTGCTGTTTTCATGTCCGTACGTGGCAATTTACAGATTAATAGGAGTTAGTTTAATGCTCGTTTCTCCTCACACGAAGCAAGCCGTCATTACGAAATAAAACCTGGAAAAGCAAGCTGGCTTCAGCCGCGTTCCCACCGCTCCGATCAGGAACCCCGCGGGGAGTGCGGGACGCGGCGCCCAGCGGGGATCGCTGCCGCTGGTGTCTCCGCCGCTAGAGGGGGTCCCGGGACCTGTTTTACCGAGATGAAAATAGGAACCGACTGCAGGGTCTAGGGAGCTCGGACTGGAATTTGGCTGCGGGAGGAAAGGGAAGCGGCTGGGCGCGGATTACAGAACGGGCAGGCGGTTTGCACGCTCGTCTGAGACGCGGTGTAGCCGGGTGGGTAAGGCTTAGATTGCCAAAGGGACTCTAATGCGCCTCCTCGCTCCCGAAGTAACTTTGTCTTACAGACTCTCTGTTACGAAACATAGAAGGCTTTCACAAAGCAGCGTCATGGCAAACAGGTTGTAAGCTTCTAATAGATCCCGTGCCAGCGAGACTGTGCCATGCCACTCGCGTGCCCACCTTCCTGTCGTCTTCCCAGCCTCGTTTGATAAACTGAGATGGAAGCTTTGGCTGGCAATAAAGCACTGCAAAGGGAACGAGAGAAGGGCAGGAGGAAGCCTCCAAGCGATGCTTTCTAAAGTGTTCCTCTTTCCCACTTGTACACTAAGACACAGGGCAGCGGCCCAGGCTGGCTGGCCGCAGACCCATCATAGCCCGGTTGGATGCCCGGCAGCCGCCCCCCGTGCGCCCCCAGAGCCGCCGGGACCGGGAGTGCTCCAGGAGGAGGTGGGGGGACAGATCTTAATTGTGGCCGGGCCGGGACCCCGCAGCACCAGCCGTGCACCTGGCAGGGAAAATCCGGTGTTGCTGTCGGCCTGGTTTCTGTGGTTTTTCAAGAAAACGGACGCCAGGAGGGAGGGAAAAAAAATAGAATAAAAAGGAAAAAAGTAAGAGTGGGAGGGTGCCAGGTGGGAGCGGGAGAGCCGCGGGAACGGAGAGCAGCCGGCGGGGGAAGGAGGCCGACAAAGGGCGGCGGGGGCGAGTGCCGGCAGGGCGG